>JAMKCH010031446.1:0-16638 GCA_023653785.1 Ophioderma brevispina | reverse complement strand
GAATCTGATCATTGTATGTAGAATGATCTGCTGCGGCACCCATTTTTGTTTCTTCTCATCTGATGACATTTTTATTGATATATAATTTACTCTTCTAGTCAATCATTTGGGGGGGGCTACTCAACATTGGTCTGGGTAGGGTTATTGACGAATTTGGTGTGTAAAGTGTATAAAATGTTCGTGGAAATTCAAGATGTATTGGCCAACTGTAAATTGCACAGCTATTCGATGTTCACAGAAATAAAGGAACCCCCACGGAATAAATAAATAAAACGTTGGCAACGGGAAAGGGCCACCAAGTTTTAAAAAAGAGTTCAGCAATATAAAGTCAGTAAATGTAAAGAAAGCACCAAGTAGACTCAAGTGCGTCTGCCCCATCGGCAAACTTGGTCCTATCTCTGCAATGCAAAAGAAAATGCAAATAAATGTCTGCGGTCATTTAGACAACCCAAAAATATTATTACCACTTTAGTGATATATGAAACTTCCATGGCGTCTTAAAAATGCCAAGCCACATTAGACCCTGGCTATAGCCGTTTTCCCACCATCAACATTCATACAAGCCAAATATAAATAGTTTTCCCAGCTAGATAGTTTTCTAGCTAGGGATGCTGATGTAATAATGCCGAGTTCAAAGCAGCTCGTCTTCATGTGAGGCAACCAGAGCAACAGGAACATCCCTCTGGTCTTTAGTACTCTACTATATACTTACCAGGGTATGTCATCCCACAGAAAGACTGGTACAAAAACAGTTTCGTTCCCAAATCCCAGGAAAAAAACGTGATTGGAGCTGTACGCAGAACATACCTGACATAACAGTCGACTGCAGATCCGTCGGAACCCATTTTTGAATGAGAATAAATTGCACCGCGTGGATGATGCAGTTACGAGGTTTGGGCTTTAATCTGCATATTCAATAGTCCTACATGGTTCCGACGGATCAGCACTCGATCGGTGTTTGATCCTGAATCATTGAACCAAAAAAAACCAAAAAAAAAACAAAAAAACAAGCAAACAAACAAAACTGGGCAATATCAACTTGAAAAGTATTCAAGTCAGGGTAAAAGAGCCTTTAGATAAGAAAAAGGAATACTAATTCCCAAACTCATCTGCCATTGCTTTAACATTAACCAGAACAAGTGCAGTTGGATTTATTTATCTAATGAAGGATATAGTTCATTTAATATACTGTTGTCAACAAAGGATTTCGGAATAGAAGAGATGGGACCAAGATGCACTTGAGCCTACTTGGTGCTCCCTTTACATTTACTAACTTTATGAACTCTTTTTTTAAAACTTGGTTTCCAGCGGTTTTTTTCCTTTTTGGGTAGATTAGTATACAAAAGGAATTCTCTAAATTACAATGAATGCTGACACAAAACCAAACAAACAATCAGACGCTTCTGTATTGGATTCACAAGGAAAACTATTATTCTGTATACGTCACAGAATAAATAACAACATACAAACAAACAAACAAACCTATGATAACAGGCCTAGACTAGGGAAGCAGTCGGAATGGGATATAAAGACACCACACTGTAAGAAACCATTGTAAATTTACAATAGAGCAGGAGCGGAATGGTCTTATTTAGGGCGTTCTTTCACCCCATACTGTTAGTTAGCATAGGTCACTGCTCGGTAGTTAGTACTCTCAAATTGGGATGTCACTTTTCAATAGGGGACGGTTTAACCCTCGTACGACCAAGGAGGGGGTGGTTATCACCCTCCCCCCACTGATGATTCCATGTCGCACAAAAACGCAAACGAATGTGATCTAAGGCTTTTATGTAATCGTAAGTTCATCATTTGCGGTCATTTTAGCGAATAAAATGGAGGTACCACCTTCAGAGTCGGAAGGTAGGGGTGTTTGCCACCTTCAAATACTTTACTGTGTAAAATGTAAAACAAAAATGTACTTTTGTTACGTATGATGCTACTGTAATAGTGTGGTCCCTGGGGTTTTTGACCCGGGAAAATTGTTATTGAGCTGATTTTTGAACCAGATAAGCAGAATGCATCATACAACAACATATCCAAATCCCCATAAATCCCCCTTGGGGATTTTTTTTTTATCCAAGATGGCCGCCATATTAGCTATATCTCCGCTTTTAAAGTAGATGTTGATGCTTTTAGTGTTTTTGAATATATTTAGGGGGTCAAAGAATCCAATCATGTACAAATCTAAATCACTGACGACTTCCTTCACGCCAAAATCCAAAATGGCCGCCATTTTATATAATTAGCTATATCTCATATTTTTGAATATGTTTTGAGGTTCAAAGAATTCAGTTTTTGTTTAAATCTAAATCATTGATGTTTTCCTTAAGTCAAAAATCCAAAATGGCCACCAAAATGGCTGCCAATTTGCTGCCATTACATATAATTATCTTCTCACTGATATATACTTTCCTTTGCAGTATCCTGCAAGGAAGCTCGGTCAAACTGACGCATATATAGGAGGGTTGTTTAAAGCCAATAATCCCGAAAAGGGATTGTTCTAATTACCAAATAGTAGTAATTTTAGTTCATCTTTAGTCTAGTCGAAAGAATGACCTGGGGGTTATGTTATTTGAACTCAATCAGAATGCAATTTCCCAAAACTGCACAATGAGAAGCAATAAGCCGCTCAACATGATACTTATTCGAAAGAATGCTTTAAAAAGTTTGGTATAATGCAGTTTTCGTATACTTTTCACATACACGCATGATTAATTATGGGCCTACACAAGTACGTCTTGCCAGAAATGGGCATAGAAATAGGCCATAAATATTTATATTTTTACAACCAAGTACCAGAAATGGAAACTGGAGTGTAAAAGAAATATATATAAGATGAATCCCAGAAATTGGGAGAAATAACATTTGGGTGTGAAAACACCTCAAGAGGACTTCCTATTACATAATTCAGGTTCCGTTTTTTGTACCCGTACCTTTTATAAAATTTCTCTTTATTTATTTATGTCCATTTACTTATTCACTTATTTATATTTATTCATTTATATAATTATTTCTTGTCAAGTTTTATTATTCGCTTATACATATTTATTTAGATATAATTTATTTATTTGTTTCTTTATCCCTCTTTCCTTGTTCTGAAGTTGAGATAAAGCAAATTATATGTAATGGCGGCCATTTTGAATTTCAGCATCAAGGAAAACATGGATAATTTAGATTTAGACTAAATTCATCGAAACATCTACTTGAGAAGCCAAGATATAGCTAATTATATGCAATGTCAGCTATTTTGGCGGCCATCTTGGATAAAAAATTTTCCCCAAAGGTGATTCATGGGGATTTTGGATATGTTGTTATATGATGTATTCTGCATGTCTGGTGAAAAAATCAGCTCAATAATAATTTTTCCACGTAGTATGTGTATTTCTTCTTCAAGGACTATACTATAAGCAAAATACTGAAAGTATTTGTATTTTTTATTTTTAGAGTAATAACATGTGTATGCTTACTTTGGCACCCATCATTGTCAAATAAATACCAATTGTGATTCCATGAATGGCGACAATGGTCGAACATTGCTTGATTTTGATGATTTGCGTTATAAATACGCTCTCGGTTCTCTGACGTCACTATTACATCATATTGTTAAAATGATGATGGAAATTAGTCAGGCAACTCATGACGATTGTCATGTGACTGAGTAAAAAAGAAAGTTCCAGTATTTGATTTATTTCCAAAACTGATTTCGTCAACTGGATGACTGAGAACATACATTCTTATAAGAGAAGATTTCAGTAGCTTCCCACAATGCATTGCTTCCAATGGAGGTTTTTGTACAGATACTGATGTGGATCGTTAGTGATGAAACATGGCTAAATTGACAGTACTGATCACAAACTTGCATTTTAAGAGTGTTTCATCTCTAACGATCCACATGACAACCTGTACAAAAACTGCCAATGGAAGCAATGCATTGTGGGAAGCTACTGGTATCTTCTCTTCATTCTTATATTCAGGGATATAAACCTCTTGAACCTTATTTTTTTAAACCTCATAATTGAGTGAGGCAAACAAGATATTGAATTCATCATCGTGAAATTGCCCCAAAATCTTATTTGCCAAATGTTTAAAACAAAATGTCAACAATATTTTATTGGAGTGTAAAATTGAGATCTGGACCAGCTTATTAGTAATAAGCTCATCAGTGAGCTATTTCCGTGGATACAGTGATTTTTAGCGAAATAATGCTAGGAAAGATAAGAAGTAACATTACCAATGCAAACAAACATAGCTTTCTAATATTGCATTAAGTTTGTTTCGCTATTTGCTAAATTGTGACTTGTAGCAAAACAATGCTGATAGATAGGGAGAAACAAAAATGCAAATACAAACTAAGATTTTCTAATACTGCATTGCAAGAGTGTTCATTTTTAACGAAGAAATTCGGATATATACTAGCATTGTGCATTTAACCCTCACTGCACATTTATGTACACTCCATAAATGTTGAGTAATAAATGTCACAGCTCTTAATGTTGAATAAAATCTTAAAGTTGAGTAAACCTTACACAAAGCTGAGTATATTTTACCCAACAATGGCTAAGATTTAGTCAACAATGAGTAAGGTTTACTCCACTTTGACAAAGATTTTACTCAACATTAAGAGCTGTGACTTTTTTACTCAACATGAGTAAAATAATTTTTTAATAGTGTATGCGGCATTAGAATACCACAGTTATTTTGTAATACTTTTCCTTCCTCTCCATGTCCCACCATTGCTTCGCTAAAAAAATAACCTCCCTGCAACATTAGAAATCTAGATTTGTGTTTCTAGTGTCCATCCCTATCTCTCGGCATTGTTTCGCTAAAAATCATGAATTACTATTAGCGAAACAAGCTCTCTTCACATGTATTTATGCAGCATTAGAAATCTTAGGTTACATTTTGCATTGGTAGTGTTCCTCCCTATTTCTCAGCAACAATGCTGATATGTTGGTAGGGACATTAGCAGTAATTTGGTTTCGTTAGTAGAAGTTCAAAATCATTTACTACCCATCCTAACTCACAGTATTGTTTTGCTAAAAATCACGACTTACTATTAGCGAAACCAGCTCTCTTCACATGTATGTATGCAGCATTAGAAATCTTAGGTTACATTTGCATTGGTAGTGTTCCTCCCTATTTCTCATAAACAATCAATTCATTACCCAAACATTCTCTATGTTCACGGTGCTGGGTGACTCAAACATTTTCTATATTCCTATCGTCCCTTAAATGCATCTAAATGCACTTTAAAACAAACCACGGAGCCGACCCCTGCCTTGTATCAGGGGTAACAAGAAAGATAATAGTTTTGTCCAATTAACTAATAATTGCAAATAACTAATAATTGCAAATTTAAGGAATTTTGTATCTTCAGATAGACAATCTGAGAAGTTTGTTTCTTTAAATAGGTTGTTTACAGAGTCAACAGACATCAGCGACAGTTGCAACATGGCCAGTCACTTGGGTTCCAGGATGTACACCAGAACTAATTTTTTCAGTTAAGATGGCAACAGATGGTGTTGCGCGAATTCTTTTGGCGTCAGATACCACGCCCAGCACACCGTACTTTGTAATCCAGCTTGGATGGAATGTAGATAAAACAGGTGAGCGTGTTGATTTACGAATAAATCAAAGAGACATCAGCAAGCAGTTCACTTAATCTAACTGGATAATGCAGCATTCAATATTTAAAGTTGGCCGAGGTCTTTTACACTCCTGTTAGAACCACGGGTTGCTGTCAGTCCGAATACCCAAGAACAATGATTTACCTAATTAACAAACAACTAGTTTAAAGAAGGGTAATTAAGTTTTTACATACTCCCTGTTCCTTTTTATATGCCACACGCAATCCAGAGATGTGAGCGTTTTACTACAGTAGGCCAAAATCCATTTTGTGACACTGTGCAATTATGTTTAAATACACACAGACTATTGTAGTCAAAGAGGTTCTATATAGATAGAGAGGCAAAACGTTACGTCATCTTTAGAAATTCATCGTCTCGTATGTTTTGCCGACCACAAAGAAAACATAGAGTACCAACAATAGAAAGCAATGGCTGCCTCCGCTTCTTCCACATACTGTGGGTGCCGCTTTGCATATACACTAATCGGTAGTGATACAAATTGATGTATGTGTTAGAGGTGGCCAGGTGTAATAATAGTGCACCTGGATCATTGTGCTCAGATACTCACTCGCTTAGGTGCTTAGGCGCGCGAAGGTGAAAAGATGTATTCATTGAGGCGGTTTATTTAAATCAAGACGACTGACGTGTCATTTCATTCGTTGTGTGACCATGGGTAGGACAAAATTTAACCACCCAATAGCACCCAACATCCAACAACTGATATTTTGCCGGATTGTTTGTATCGAATTGACATTATGTGTGTATACAAGCACCCAAACTAATAATTATTCCGTGCAATATTCAAAATGTCAGCGCCCAGCACGGACGACTGGTTTTGAATGGGCTTCACCCCCTTGATTGTAGTATTCTCAATGGATGTCTAACTGTGGATCTGGGACTAACCCAGGAGCAAACCCATTCTGATTAAGACTTTTGCACCTGTTAAATATAACAGGTTCCTCACTGATTCACCCATGAATGTTTTTTGCAAGCGTGTAGCACACTTTCCAGAGTATTTTTAAGAAAAGGTTCCACTCTTACGCTAGTTTAATACTAGGTCTAAAGTTAGACACCATTTATAAGTCCATACGTTGAATCATTATATAAATGCTGCAATTAATAAGAAATTAAATTGTTGTTTATGTAAGTCGAGTCGAGAATATGTATCCCCGAAACACCTTTATGTACAGCGTCATAATTCCGATGTTTTTTGATTTGATAAAACTTGTTTTTATCGTATAACAGCACCAGGAACGACGGATTCTTACTCCTACTTGGGCTTGTGCACTGCCGGAAAGTGATGGTTTCGTGTTTAGATGGTACTGATTTGAGGCTCTTTCCTTCAAACAACTGTGATGGCCGTGATAGTCGTACACTACCTTTGTTTTGACCTCTACCTCTGGCGGAGTGCACGTGTCTTATGAAGGCCAAGAGCCCATTTTTGGTCCATCTCCCAATATAGACAACCACAATATTTGATATTGAGGATATAAGTTTGGTGGAGTACAATCACACTTACTTGCGGATTCTACTGGCAACATGGACAAGCGATTCGATTTGGCTATTTTGTACCGCAGGTAATAGTTATTTTGGGGGTGAATAATCTTTACTCCAACCTACACAAGCATTCTCGCATGCAATTGCAATGCAGACCTTCATCACCCTATTTGGTCATATAGAACCAGTTAAATCATCCTATGTCAACTTCTTTTGTTACCTCGAATCCTTCTTGCGAATCGTATGGTCCATAGTATTAAAACCCTAACATATACAATTGCCCAGTGTGCAACAGTCAGGGCTACCTATTCAAGATACCAGGCCCTAACATGTTACAAACTTGCTATATTATATGTGCACATTTTCTCCCTTTTTAATCGCTTTTTGTTTTTGCTGTTGTAGCCTTCTTGGGGGAGAAAGTAGAGAACCGTCTTGTGGTCTCCCCTGTTAAACTACGTAGCAGCGAACTATCTTTCACTCCAAAACATCTTTCTTAAGTATACCCATAATCATGACTAGACCTCAGCGCAGGCCCTTTCTAAAGTCTGCCTTGACTATACGTTCATTGAATGTGGAGGGTTTTTTTTTTCCAATGCAAAAAAGTACCATCATGCTGATTTGTGTACTACCACTCCATGCGATGTCCTATGTCTGGCAGGAAACCCACAGAGGAATCAATTACCACCGCCCAACCATCCAGGATGGTCTTCTTGCACGCAAGACCAAATCACAATATGGAAGTGCTATATTTGTGAGAACAGCCCGAAGTGAAGCCATCTCAGTGTGTCTGATGATAACAACATCGAGTCCTCCCCATTGAGCTTAGCTCTGACATAGTTACATCAGTTTACAAACCTCCATCAGTAGGATTCTAGCACCCTCGACTCAACCCTGGGAATTCCACCAAAACTTCACTCTCATTGGCGACTCAACAGCCATGTTACCCAATGGGGCTACAAGGACACTAACAAAGACGGACAGCTGACGAGAAAGAAAATGGACGGATAGACGTCACATCTACGTCTCCTTCACGCACGCTAAGCTGCCGCCAGCATTCCATAGTTCCGTGGAAGAGAGGTTACAACCCGGGTCTAGCTATTGTCTAGCAAAAAACATCTCTAACCTGTGTAGCACGATCCTGTTCTGATCCTTGCCCACAAATCAAAATCGACATTCGGTATCCAAGTCAACGCCTGCATAAGACCAAACAAAGTGTCTTTTAAGCGCCGACTTTAACTACAGGAAAGCAGACTGGCAAAGGATTCACTGATGACCTGGACCGGAACGTGAAGAGGATGCCGCCAAACCCCATAACTATGACAAATTCGCCCAACTAGTGAACAAGATGCACGGAGATTCCTACCCCCCAGAGGCTGTGAGGACGGATATTTTATACCCAGGCCTTTCACAAGAATGTGCTAGAATATCACAAGAATATCAGCATATATCACCATGTTTGAAGTGATCCTTTTTCGGCTGAAACTGAAACAACTGCCAAAGGTGAGAAGTTTCGGAGGGATCTCCCCGGAAAAGGGATCAAAACCTGGCATATTTATGTGAATCCCCGATATGACCCATAACAACAGCAAGAAGCATGGTCTACATCCTTGAAAGCTCCGAGGGGGGGGAGCCAACAGAACTCCACAGCAGCCAACATGCACACCCAACCCAAGTTGCCCATTAACTGCTTTTAAATGGCAAGTGCACAAGAAACCCAAGATGATCAACTAGACCCTAAGAGGTATAGTGGTGACCATGGATTCACTCGCCCCTTCAACTGGGACGAATTGGATATACGGTATTGCTAAAATGTCAACCAGGAAAAGCCAGTAGGCCTCTTGGACAAATCTCTACTAAAGCGAACTAACTAATCTTGGCCCAGTAGCCAAGGAATGGCTTCTGAGCTCTACAAGTGCTGCCTTATTTCCCAACCCAGGTTGTCCAAAGTCTGGAGGAAAGCACACTTATGGCATCTTAAAGCAAGAGAAAGATCCATCCATCCCAAGGTACAGGGCCTATTCTCAATCCTGTAGCCATTACTACAAGCTCTTTGAACGCCTCCTGTTCAATCGTTCGCTGTGATAGACGAACATCTCATACCAGAACAAGCAGGTTTCGCCAGGCAAATCAACAACAAGCCGTACTCAACCTAGCTCAACACATTGCGATGGTGTCGAGAAGGAGTATGGTGATTTTCTGGAGCTCGGTTCGTCGACCTATCAGACAGCATACGACACTGTTAATCACAGATGCCTACTCCATAGACTGGAAATTACCAGGACATCCGCTTGACTGATGAGCTTATCCGAGGATTGACTTGGCAAACAGATGTTCTTTGTATAGCTAGGAGCGAAGAGAGCGTGACGTGGCTCAAGATGGTCTTCTACCACAGGAGTGTGCTTGCACCTCTCCTGTTCAACATATATACCAACGGCCAAACTAGGAGTGCAGGAAGCTGTCGTTTTATTTATGCAGACGATCTTGGAATTAAGCGCACGAGATGCCGACTTCACAGTTGTGAAGAGAGACTCTCCGAAGCTGTGGAGAACTTACTCCTTATTATGCGGAAAACCACCTACGTGCAAATCCATCTAAGGACACAGGTGGGTGCTTTCCATCTACCGTACGCAACCGTGAAGCCAAACACGCAGCTTAAAGTTACCTGGTATGGAACCCCGGAGCACTGTGATAAACCTGTCTATCTAGGGGTTAGCTTGGACCGCACTCTCTCTCTCTCTCTTATAAGACCCACATCGTGAAGGAGAAGAGTAAAGTGTGAACGTATGTCACGACAATAACATCTTTTGAAAACAAACTCAGTGGCACCAAGATGGGGTGCTCGCCCCCATGCCCTAAGATCGACGGCCCGGCCTGTGATACTCAGGTAAAGAGTAACCTGCCCTGTAGGGAAAAGATCAACCCATGCCAAGAAGCTTGATCCAGCTTCGTTTTAAATGCCTCTGCCGGCTTATTAAGGGATGCCTCAGTCCAACACCAACGAAACCTTGTAACATCCTAGCAGGAATTTGCTCCACCAGACTTCTGTCATAGCGTAGCGAGCATGCAAGAGGCGTAGCTGCCAAGTAATTAATGTGAAGCACCCTATGTCTGGGACAGATACCTGCTACCACCGCCTTTAAATCAGAGAGAGAGAGTTTCTTAAGCCAAAGTCCAACCTCTTGAAAGTCTCTAAGGAGGTCAAGAGAGTGCCTTGTGGAAAAAGAAAGACTTGCCATCAACCAGTTAACATCTATCGGTATTGAACCTGGTGAGCATCCTCCACCCGCGAGCTGACCTCCTCATGGGGAGGATTGAGAACCAGAACTGGCTCATCTAAGGTTCTTACAGAGTGGGGCTATCCGGAAGCAGATCAGGATACTACCGGTGGTTGTGGAACAGCACCGCAGACAATGGAACACCTCTTGGTCTGACCAGTGCTGGAGCAACAAGGCCACAAATAGGACATTGCGGAATTCAGTGAAGCAGCCATACGTGTACCCATCTCTGGCTGGATCATATTTGAGAACCAAGTGTTTGGACACGATAAGAAGAAGCCTGTAACCACAAGACTTTAGGTTGCCAGCACAGTAGACATTTTACCAAAAACATGATTAGATCAATTGACAAAACTGACTCCTTGTAATATTTTTCTAGAAACCCTCCGTAAAGGCACAGTGGGCAAACACTTACGAATCACGTACAGGGCGCCTCTAAGGATGTCTATAGATTTAAATGCTGACTCAGAGATTCGTAATATATTTGTTGTGTGGAATAAATAAAACTAGTCAACTAGAACAAAAGTGAGTCACGTAAAATGCAGAATACCAAAACTTTGAGATTGAATCAGATTTTTCGTTTTAATGTTAATGCCAGCAAACAGTATGTTATAAAAGTACCATAGGACTCCCAGGCCTATTCGAAATAAGAAAAATAATCGAAGGGAAGGGGGCCATGGGACCCTCAACCTTTGAAAACTACATCTCAAGGTCCGTAACAGGATAGTTGGGAATCTGGAAGTTGATCATTTTTAAGAGTCAACAGGAAGTTTTAAGGGTTTGTTAGAAATGAGGGTGGTATCATCCTGGAAACTCTGAGTCAGCCTCTTAGTGCCTGGGGGTGCATTATTTATCCAAGGATTTTGTTTTTTTTCGGCGATTTCTAAACTCTAATTTTTTGTGTTGTGTACCTGATCGATGCGCTTCTTTCCATAAAGTAAAAACAATAATTAAAAGTTTTTTTTGTCGTTATATGAGAAATTAGTTGGGTCCCAGGGAACAACGGGAGTGTTGTTTTTTACAAATATTAAAATTGCAAATCCTGTTGGCATACATAATTCTGCTTATGTATGTTCAGAGCAGTGAAATAACTTAATATATATTAAGAAAAAATAATTTACCCTTTATGTGCCGAAAAGAAGCAATTTCTTTATCGAACGACTGCGGCCAGCTGCTATACAAACTATGGTAAATCCACGTCGTAGTTACTGACCCCACAAAATACAAGATGTACAAAACGGTAAGTTTAGGTTAAAATATGTAAACTGGTCCTTCTGAGCAGATATAAAAAAACTGATTACAAAGTGTTGCTGTGGAAGCAGGGTCGTGGAAACAAGGTTACATTTTGAGCGATGTTGACGCATTTCAAAACAATGATTTTGTTCAACGTCACTAGTTGTTTTGAGTATGTTGTTTTGATGTTTAATTTAAAATGTATCTCTCTTCCAATGGCCTATAGACTATCATTTGCGAGCAAATTGAAGAAGAAATTTTCATATTTTGAAAATGTGCCCAGTGCCGCTTTAAATGGGCATTTCGTGATCCACGCCTCGTCCCCCGACTACCTAAAAATGTTGCGATGTTTAATCATCCTGAACCGTGCTTAGTTAATACATGTGTGCCCAATCTTACGTGCAAATTCGGTCCTCGCGTTCTTGTAAGAAATTCGCCCAATTTTGTCTTTCTGTCTAGTAATAAACGGACAGAAATTACAACACAGTACCTATGGGACCGTGGGAAACGAGCAATTGCTCATAACGCAAACCTCAAGATCGGGATCATCTCGAATTGTGAGAATTAAGCTTTTCTCAAGGATATCTATTGCATCAATGAATAACAAGAGGGGCTGGAATCACGAAGTGCACCTTTAAGTATCGACATCTTGACATATAATTTGACAGACAATGCAGCCCACAGCAGGCATACGGAACATCTCTTTGATCTATAGATATCTTTTTTGTTTGTTTTTGTATGTTTGTTGTTGCAGGACCCCGCGTGGGAAACATGCATCTACAGTATGCAGCAAAACCATGTCAAAGACATGACATGTAAAACCCGAATCGTTTAAATGAAAATTAGATTTGGTGTTCATGTTGATATAGCAGACCACTTTGCTTCATTGCTTCACCACAAGCAAACAACATCAACATGATGTTTCAACTGTATATTTTTCTATTTTTACCTACAAATGAAAATAAACTCGAAAAATGGTCAAATCATGACTTAAAACTCGAATAAATAATATAACATCTCGCTCATCAATAATCACTCGCCGTCCGGGATTGCTATAATTCTATTCATGATAAAATTACATTATGCCATGCTCGGTTTTTAAATGTTTCTTCGATGGTTGGCAATCATTGGCATCTGGAAAGGAGTGAGCATCGTCGGTACCTGCAACGGAGCTGGACGTGCATAACCAGCTGTAGACGGCGATACAGCACAATGTTTTACTTCAGGTGAGTTACAACGCTGGAGTTTTGACACAATATGCCTTATGTCTGTTCATTAGCTGTCAACTCCTGTTCGAATGTATCTAAATTACTTTACTGGTGTAAAAGGTGATATAGTCCGGCAGGATCATAGTCGGGCTCCATAGACGACAACGGAATAAAGCGTGAAATTAGTGTTGGTGAAGAGTCAAATGAATCGATGCCCTATTGTTCTCATTGCAGTCGGACTGTGAGCCTGGAGACGCCGATATCATGTCAACCGTACTTAATGATATGTACGTTTATTTAATATGATCAAAGAGATTCCAATTTAAGAAATAAAGGTGAGGCAGTATCGTTTATGGGGAATAATGTGTCCGAGGTCGGTAAACTAAATAAAGGGCGAGGCGCAGCCGAGACCAGTATTTTAAAGTTTTTTCCGGCCGAGGAGACATATGAGCCCATAGAAAGATTTTACTGCAAACCCTTAATTTTTTTTTTTCCCACGCATATTCTATTAGACTAAAACATATGATTATCAAGAAAATGTACTTTGCGACCATTATTGCAGGATAATGGGCAGAGTTAAAGTGGACCAATCAGAATGCCCATTTTCAATAATTGGGCAGTAGATTTTTTTTTTTTGTTTTTTTTTTTTTTTTTTTGGGGAATAGAATAGAGGTATTTCATGAGACAAAAGTACAATTGTTTACATTATTTCTCACTATACCTTGAATGAAGTTGAAGGTATTTCTTGGTAAAATGGACATTTGATAACGTCGACCGCCCTTTCAATAATTACTTCTGTATAGGCTTTTTTTGGGGAATTAAAGGTGGTGACTCGATCGACAAAGACGGCCCCCAAACTCCATCAAAATTGGGATTTTGTTATCAGTTGAAATGTCGTATTTTTCTCATTACTCAAGTGATGAAAGTGAGGCCCCAGGGTACACACTTCTTGCTTCTACTATAGAAAAAGGCTGGGACCGATTTACTCAAAAAGTTGTAATCACATTTTGATATGCATCCACGTGAAGGAGAATACATCATGAAAAATTAAACCATGTTCGGGGTCACCCAACTTCCACACATCTGAGTGTACCTGAAATGCACCTGTTTGGGACTCAAAATTTTGTACTGACTTTATTCGAGGTATACTATTTTTACTTGTTATCTTGTCCCCTGTACCACAACACTACAAGGGGTTTACACACCACTAAACTCACTGTATACACGTAGTCTATGGAAAAAAGAAAAATGGCAACGTTTTAGTCTGTTTCTTTCACATTTAAAAATCTCACAGAGGAAATACAACAAATCACCCCAAAGTACAAGCGAAATCACCAAATAACCAAATTGTGAAAATATGATGACAAGAAAAATTTCGGGGGTTTACCAATCACCAAACTACGCCCGGTTGTCAGACCGGCAAACCCAAGATTCTCAATAGTCGCCAAAGCTAGTAATTTGCAAATCGATGTTGAAATGGATGAGCGCGGAGTAAATTTCTCAAATTCACGGTCCAAATGCCGTTTACTTTGAAGAAAAAAACCATACCGGTTCACAATGTCAAGTGAAATTTCATCACTTTTTAATATAACTAGTGCATTTTCAGACATTTTTTAAGCACTTTTCCAGATGCCATGCAAGAAGTAGAAAAAAGAAAGTAGGTCCACCCAAGATTATTGATCCTTACGGCAGCCAGGTTAGTGGTGTATAACCTATTATATATACACAATGGGTCTGAAATATGTTACAAAATGTAATGAATCTAGACACTGACCTCTTTGCATCACAGTTCATTCAAAAATACCTTAAAACTCATTATGATGACAGGTTGGCTACTTACTTCAAGACCATCCAAATTCTGTTGGTTGTATTGTATAATAGGTACGCGTACGGGCTATATCCACAGATATCTGTGGAAATGTCGAAGGGAATCAAAATGATTTTTTTTTGGTATCATAGAAATATGCATTAAAATGTAAAATCAAACATATGGATTAAAACTTTTCAGGAAGAAAAAACAGTCCGAACGGTCCTTTGTCTTTTAATTACATAGACGTTATAGGATATCCGATGATGAAGGGAGCCCTCATTGACCAAGAAATCTGAATATACAGCCCAAGCTTAATCTGTGATCTAGATACCGGGGTAAATGACGTTTGGAGAAAAGGAAAACATAGAAGAAAACATAGCTTTTGCAGCCAGGCAGTGGTAACCAGGATGTGCCCAAGCTAGCAGCGATCAGCAATTAAACCCGGGGGGGTTGGCTCACACGAAATGGATGGCACATTCAACCCAAACCCATGGGCATTCGGTGAACTGTAAACAGGCAAAAAAAAATATGGGGTCTTGGTGAGGTGACAGCCAAAGTGCCATAAATAGGGTTATTTGGGGCAACCAATTTGAGAAATGTTTCAAACCATGGGGTCCTTGGTGGATTTTGCCATGTTTTGTTCTAAAAAGGGGGGTTTGTCTTTGTGGGAAAATTTCCCTAAAAAAGCGGGTCTTTGGTGACAGTGGAAAAAAAAAAAATTGTTCAAAAAATCTGACATTTTGGTGTGGCGATGAGCGTATTAAAACGGACCGGGTTCTTAACGCAGTACATGTGCCCATCACCGCCACACAATGTGAGTGCCCCCCCCCCCCCCCCCACCTCTGGTTCAGGGACAAGCCCCAAAAGCAATCTATCTTTTACTAGTTTTTCATTGTTATTTGGTAGGGGCCATGGCGAGAGACAGAAGCTTTGATAGTATTAAGGGTAGGGGCCTACTCCACTCTAGACTCCACTTATTAGTAGTAAACTCTAAAAATAACACGGGGCCATTTCCTATGGCATCTGCTCGGGATTGAATTTATATATGCCCACCACAGTCCACACAAATTATTCCGTTGAGGCTGGCCGGAATCCGAATTCTTCGGGTGGTGGTGGTGGCACATACCAAATCCCATGCAAAATCTTACACCATGAGCTCACCTACCTTAGAAATATAGGTCCCAATGCCCAGCCATGGTGCATGTACCGCTTCTAAAATGATAAAATATATTGTTTAGTGCAACCTTACTTACATATCTATTGATTAAAAGCCCTGAAGTTGAAGGTCAAAAAACTTCAGAAAAAATGAGAACGACATCAAAATGAGACCGACATATGATCCCTGGCTTTTGTTGTTCCTATAGGTTACCACACCACCAAACTCACTTGCATACACGTAGTCTATGGGAAAAAAAAAAATGGCAAACTTCTGGGAGTCATGTTTTCGTTCCCATTTTCAAAACGCTCACAGAGGATAATACAACAACATCTGACCCAAATACAAGCTGAAATCACCAATATAACCAAATTTTAACATATCAAGAAATAGTCCACTAAAGATTTTGTCCTTACGGCAGCCTGGTTTGTGGTGTATAACCAAGGAAATTACATTATTTATACTTTTCCCTTAATGCTGCAATAAACATGTACCTTAAATATACCTTCACGTTCAGTACAGTAATTCTGCGTTATAAAGGGCCATAAACATTCGCCAGCCCTATTCTGGCAGTCTGAACAATTCAAATACAGTCATAACTCATTTGTTCTTTATCATTGAGGATTTATTTGTTTTTTTAAAATCACACATTTAATGACAACCTAATTTGCACGTACAGCTTCATGTCGCCAAAATGCTCAACCATACACATATCATAGATAGCGGAAAATTTTCAAGATGCGCGATACCGCAATTTGCATGGATGGGTTGCAAAATGGCCAAAGAAAAGCTAGGTTCCGGGATGTCACTGTATCGTCATGTTAAACAAGAA
>JAMKCH010031445.1:0-16514 GCA_023653785.1 Ophioderma brevispina | reverse complement strand
CAGAGGTTCTCTTCCCAATGGCCAACAATTCAGTAATTTCGGACCGAATCAAACCGGGTTTTCGGTTATTGAAAAAGCTTAATTAATAATTTATTTCCCAATCATGTAAAAATAATCGATTAAATGTTTAATAAATTAAAAGACCTGAAATTGGGGGGGGGGCCTTTTAGGGTAAAGTTTTTTTGTTACACCCTGTATAATCATGTAAATAATAGTAAAATCAATGGGCCTCCATATTATAAAACTATCACAAATTTGTAATAAAATTCAGGATCAGAATTTTGATTTTACAATGGGTTATACCATTTACTGATGTGAGTTCTTTTCCATAGTATCTACCATAAAAGATTTACCATATTGAAATTTTTAAAAAATGGATTCAGCTCGAAACATAGAATTAAATGTTAGTGGACTGTCTTCAATATATTAACAACAAAATTTAATTTTAAAATCTCTGAGTCGCCTTAAGGGATACTCAACAAAAGGACCAGTGCAGGTGACATAGAGGAATGTTATTCAAAACCAATCACCACTCATAACATGAATGGAAGTCCATTCATTTCTTTATTTACCCCCTGTCTCTATGGGCAGTGTCAACCATGGTGCTTTTGTTTTACACGAATATTTCTGATTTTTGCACCATTTTAAACATCAACTGTGTTCTATAGTTACCAACAAAGGTATCCACTGCAGGACAATCCTGAGCTGTATTTTTTGCGATTTAAAACAGGGCTTTTTTGACCATAAGTAACAAAAAAAACCGTGGTTCTAAACGGCGGGAATTTCAGCACATTTCACGCCGTCAGGTCAGCGCGCAAGGCGCACCATCGCGTCGCGCGGGTAATTTTGCTGCGTGAATGAAGCCGTGCGCGTGTTTTTTAAATGTACTTTTGCGCGAAACGCATCTTGGAAAAAAACGAAAAATATATGTGAAAATGTAAACAAGCGTTTAATTTAGACCAGATGAAATTTCAATTTCTAATTTTTGGAGTTAGAGACAAAATAGTTTGATCAAAAGTGCAATAAAGGTGTATTTTCCTCACTTGCACAACATACTAATTTTGAAGTTCAAAGATAAGAGTTATTCGAGAAAGAGAAGCTTGAAATGGCGTGAAGTCACTTTTACTAAAACACGGATTTTCTCAATGTTCATTTTCGCAAAATTTGGCAAATTTTCAGACAAATAACTCCAAAAATACGAAGAGTAAAAGGTAGCTTTAACTTTCCTCGATAGCAATCGGTCTTCTCAGGGACGGTTTTTAAATTTTTCATTTTTCGATTTCTAACTAAAGATAGAGATTCGCCAATATATACTCAAATTTTGGGAAAAAGAAAAGTAAAAAAACACAATTTTTTGAACATTTTCCTTATATTTCAAAAGTAAGCTCTATTTTTTTTATAAAAATGAACAAAAACCGTCACTAGACAAATTTGTCTTGTTTCTAAAAATTAAACTAAGAAATCAGAACAATTCAAATTGTTGTATGCTGTCTGAAAATTTTGGGGCAAAATCGTGTGTTTTTTTTAGTATTTTTCTCAAAATACGGAAAGTTTTACATTAATCTGATGCCATCATCGGTTCATCGTCCAATTTCGGTTCTAGAAATGTATACTTTTACCACTCACAATAATTAAATGTTTGCAAAGTTACAAACCAAAATAGATACTCAGAAACGCAAGTTCACATGCCCTTAATACCTCAAAGCATGCATTTACATGGTTCCCGTGTTACACTTCAACTCGCTGGTTCAGCCAAAAAGTGGACTTTTTTGAAAAGTGGACCTAACCCCTAACAATTTTTTACTCTATGAACATTTTATTCACAAAAAATGGGACATTCTGTCAATTTTTCTCTAAAGGTTGGACTCTTAATTAAACAAATCAGTGATATAGTGGCTATTTTTGCTTTAGTGCAAATTGAAGAGGTGACCTGACTCCCTCCCTCCCCCCCCCCCCAAAAAAGAAATCCACAAAAGGAGCAAGGCGTGAATCTTTCTGATAAAAAAGGCCACGCAAACTCTTATGTAAACTAATGTAAAGCATTTTTGACAATTTTTCAAATACAGACAAGAAATGGTGAAATATTGCATGTAATCTTCCTTAAGTATTTGGGGCTCTATACGATGATGAAACCCTTTGACGGCGACATGATCAAATCATCGCCCTTCAGGGGGAGCTCATAGTGCAGAGTAGGAACCAGAGCAGCAAAACATTGCAATCATGTTTTACTTGCAATGGCAAATTATTCTAAGATGGAAATATGGACAGCTTGTCCCAAGGTGTAGTCAGCAACAAAAGAATGTGATAGGGATATAGCACATTAAAGGGCCCATTCCCACTTTTGAGACAATTACATTCAGAAAATTAGTTCTGTCCAAGTAGACAAGGAGGAATATTTATTAATCTTCCATGGAGGATATGACCAGCGCACACAAGTTTTGGAAAAAAAAAAACCAAGTGCGCTTGGGCAGATTTGAACTGGCACTTTTGGCACCTCCATATTATATAGCATGGCCTCTTACCAATTGAGCAGACGGGTTGTAGAGGAGGTTAGAGTAGGAGATAGAGGGATAGTTGGTAGATGAGGGGATAGCGAAAGGAAAGAAGCTTGTAGTCACCTGCTCTTGCAGCAAATGATGATGATGGTGATGGTGATGATGACGACGAGGACGCGGATGATGACAACGGCGACAGCAGTGACAAAAATGGTGATGACGATGATAATTTCAAGCAAATTCGAAATTTTTGAAGGCCGCCCCATTTTTCAAAAAAATTGGAGATTTTTTACAAAGTTGCATGGGTAACTGGCGAGTAAAACTATAACTGTGAATGGTTAAGTCCAAAAATGTCTATGTGTCACAAAACGAAGGACTTTTGTACTAGAATAATGATTATCGGGATCCCCGATATAATTCAACGGCTGCGGAACGGCCGTCCAATGTGAAATTAGCCGGGGAAATGGCGCCATGTGCGTGTCTACGCTCAATCCTTAGTGGTTTTAATAGTTTGGGCAAGTCAAGGTAGAGGGTTATTTTTCGAGGTGGCACATCATCCTGGACGGACATAACCGTAGCATTTCCAGCTCTGACGTTAAGTCCAACTGGGATCCCAATTCTAATAAAAAATCGCTTTTTTGTGATAAATACGGCATTTTTTAGCATTCTCGTTCGAAGGTATCAGTTCTCGACCAATTACCCACGTAAATGTGCAAAAATATCAAATTTGAAAATTGGGGGCGTCTTCAAAAGTGCCAAGATTGCTTTAATCGGTAGCCGGAAGAGGACATCCGGGCATTTGGCAAAATATGTTTAGCAACAATGGCGTAAAAACAAATCATTCGATACGCGTTGAAAGCGTAGTGTCTCGCAATGTGCAGTGATCATACTTTTTGATTTTGCGCACTGTTTTTACCGCGATACAGGGAATTCCCTTAGTTGGTTTTCCCCGCGGTGAAGCGATGTGAAGTCAGTTGATCCCGGCCATAGGTATTAATCCCCCCCCTGGGTAAAAAGCCATGGGGAGATTGTGATTGCACATTCCTTCGTGTGTGGGTGTTTGTGTGTTTCCATTTGATTCCTAGTGTGTGTGGTTAAAAGTTGCTGGTTAGGTTGACTAAAAAATTGATTGTACCGATTCCCAAAATCCAAAATTAAGAGGTGGTAATGGTTGAAGACCCACCCACTGCACTGTGTTCAGCATTCGATCTGTGCATATAATAAGATTCTTTACATTATATTTGTCTGATTGGTCCATCGATAAAAGGTGAAACTCCACCATATCCAATATCCAATTTGATGAAACTTGATATATGTGGGTAGTGGTGCATGCCAAGTAATATCATGCACGGATCCAGGATTTGAAAAATGTCAAATTCAAAATTACCGGGGGTATGACAGGCTTTATAAGGTCCAAAAATGGCTGATCTTGCAAGATTTAGCAGAAGAATTACTGGGAGGGCGGCGTGCGCTCCCTCCCTTAGATCCGTGCCTATATCACTATTGCCAAAATAATTAAAGATGTTGTTGTATACGAAAGATTTCACATATCAGGTGTCCCTTAAAAAATCGTTAAGTATGATTTGGCCCTAGAGTAAAGCTTTCCGTCAACATATATTCCATCTAAAAGGATTAAGCTGAGGAAAGTTCTTTGTACAACAAATTATGAAATTGTCATCTGCAGAGTTGTACGATGTATAGATCTGTGGTTATGGTACTGCTTTGGAGACCGGAGAAGGTAATTAGCACACATGTTAAAAGTGATCAGGAGATTTTTGAGGATATTAAAAACTCTCAAATTGCACTTGATCGGTTGTAGACCACCTACCTAGAATGTTTCGAAGGTTTATAGGACAAACAAGCACAAAAGAAAACTGTAAACCTTGTTTTGAACTTGCCTGCAATTCTAATCGTCCCTATAGGAAACCATGCTTTGAATTCTGTCGTGCATGACAGAAATTACTAAATCATCATCTTATTACATAAAGATGGCATATTTGGCTTATTCACTTCAAGTGTTATCTAATACATTGTAAGCATTCCAAATATGCAAAAACCTGGGTTCGAAAAAAATTGAGGGCGCTTCTCTCTGGAAATGTCCTCATGTCTCTTTAAAGAACCATCACCCCTTCAACTTGACCAAAATGGCCCCTCCTTTTCACGTTTAAAAAGATATATTGTGATCTATAGGCTCACCCTTCTCCAACTTGTGTAAAAAAGGAGATTATTGAATCATTTGACTCATTGGCAGTATGTAGAACCTATGTGTGCCTAAATCTTATGGTAAAATAGAGCAATATGACATTAATTATGCAGAAATGTGCCTGAAGTGTGCAAGAGTTTGCAATTTTAACTGTAATTTGACAGTTATCCATCACTTTTGACAAGGCCTGCAAGGTGAGGCTCATTTTTTTTTTTTTAAAACGTGGGGAAG
The DNA here is from genome assembly GCA_023653785.1 of Ophioderma brevispina. Lineage (NCBI taxonomy): Eukaryota > Metazoa > Echinodermata > Ophiuroidea > Amphilepidida > Ophiodermatidae > Ophioderma > Ophioderma brevispina. The sequence goes on along the minus strand of JAMKCH010031445.1, from coordinate 11,585 downwards.
GATTTTAATTATTTTGCAGGAAATTTTGAAAATGTCCCTCTTTGCCCCACCCATATAGCACTGCTACTGGCTGCCAGGTGACACAAACTTTGCTCAAACACAAAAAGTAGCAATAAAATCACCTTAAAGTTGAATATTGTTTAAAGGGGGCATTTCGTGATCCACAGCCCTCGTCCCCGCGACTTACCTCAAAAAATTGATATTTCATATCACTAAACCATTAACATTAAGTACTCCATGTGTGCCAAATATTAGTGCAATTCGACAGAGGTCGTGTCTGTAAGAAATTTGCAATATTGTATTTGCTGGTCCGAAACGGACAGAAACTTAGCACAGTGGACCTTGGCAAACCGTGGGAAACGAGGCATTTTCTCTAACACAAAACTGCAAATTCGGGATCGCCTAAAAAGGTCTTAATAGCTTTGCTCAAGCTATCTAGTGAACAATGATAAAAAGGAAGGTGCTGGAATCACGAAATGCACCTTTAAGGTCCTACAACAATCACATGAAAATCACAAAAAAATGCCTCTTTAAAACTTGTCACCACTGAGACTGACAAAAGTAGATTTTTTCCTATTTATATTTGGAGAGGTAACATTTTTTAGATGCTTGTGGACTTTTTTAGTTATTTCATAGCACAAATGTAAGTTTTGTTATTAAACCAGACTGAAAAAAATTTTCATATAAAACACAATAGCTGCATCTTCTGAGCTAAAAAATGACAGCAGCAAAAGTTGGGGATGAGAGAATGGCATTTAGAGGTTGCTATAACATGCAAATCACTACCTTTAAAGGCTATTGCCCAATTTTCCATATCAAACCAGCAATTCGCATTCCCAGCAAATGACCTCTGCAATCACAAATGACCCATATTACTGCAACTCTCTCTGAGCTCCAATTCCTTAATTGTGCCTCTCTCCACTGTTCCTAGGGTCATTGCAGTATCCAGTTTCATTGAATCCTTACACACAAAGCATTTAGGTGAGAAGACTGAGGGTACAGATGTGAAAAGATGGGTTAGCGACCCCTCAGGCTTTGATGCATCGGTCAGGGTTAAAAAAAATCCCATGTTTGACGCACCACCCTTTTAAGTCCACTTCTTTAGATCAGGAGCAAAATATCATGGACCTTCTTTAAGGAGTTTTGTTTACCCCCACTACTCCAGAAAAGGTTTGACACCTATGATAGTTATAGGATGGGACCCCTCTACATCAATGCCATATGCCAGGTAGTTAGTAACTCTCACATTGTGGTATCACTTTTACACAGGGGTCAAAGTTTTTAAAAAATGCCCCAATCAGGTTGAATGTATGCCATATTTGTCCATCTAATCATAAAAATTCCAAAAATGTCTAATTTGTGACCACCTAGACCGTTGGGGTTTTGTATTTATAGGGTAAAATATATCAGAATCCTCTCGGACCGCCTGTGGTCGACTGCCATCGCGGTTAGTGAATGAGAGGCCTAACATTACATTTGACCTTTGATATGTGACCTTGGACCTCATAACAAATGAGGCTTACACTCCATAACCCGAGTTGGTTCCCATTGAACTCAGCTTTTCAAATGAGGTCCATTTTACATTTTTCCCATCAGCCTATCTTACAACTTGACCTCACATGACCGTGGTATGTGACCCTTGACCGCATCAACAATGAGGGAGTCCATTTTGCACCTATGACACAAGTTTCAAGTTGGTTCCAATTGAACTTCAACTTTTCAAATGAGGTCAATTTTATTTAACCTTTCCATCTTCAGCCTATTTTCACTTGACTCACATGACCTTTGACCTTGGCATGTTACCTTTGACCCACCAACAAATGGGGAGATGCCATGTTGCAACTGTGACCCCCTTTGGTTTAAATCCCTCAAAGTATGAGGATATTAAGGCAATGTTAACCCTTTTTTCACATCACAACAACAGAACCGCAACAACAACAAATTGCCAAATTTGTGATCCCTTTTGTCCTCCTGCCTTATGGCAGGCGACACACCAAAGGTGATCCCATGTGTCTTCCTGCCTTAGGGCCAGGCGACACAAAACTTCTAAAATGGTAAAAAGGGTCAATCTCATATTTGTACCGGGGTCACATTCAATGTCAATCTGATTATATTTTAAATGAACTTGCATTTTGGCCCTGAGGTAAGACATTCCCAAAAAGTATAGTTTTGATTATGTTCAATGTTTTTTTTTTTTTTTTAAATTTAAAAAACATACCAATTTGATTATGGTGCCCTATGACCTAATTTTGTCGCATGATACTATGCCATTGCAGATTCTAAAACTATGCCTTATTTTTGACAACAAACATGAAGCTAGATGAACAACTTCTTTAATTTTTTAACAAAATTGGCGAATTCTGATTTTGAACCGTACCCCCCTCTCAACTAGAAATGTAACAGGGGCATTTCATGATCCACATCCCTGTCCCACCACGCTTACCTAAAAACAGTGAGATTGTTTATTCATCTGAAACCGTTAAACATTAGTAATCCATGTGACTATCTTACATGAAAGTTCGGTCGTATCTGTAAGAAATCGCAATTTGTATTTTCTGGTCCGTAAAAGACAAATATTGCCAGTGGCCTATGACCTGTGGGAAATAGCCTTTGCTCATAACACAAACCGCAAGGTTGAAGATCAACTAAAAAGTTGTGAATATACTTCTCTAATGGATATCTAGTGAATAATGCAAGAAAACAAAAGGTGCTGGAGTCACAATGCAAACCTTTTTAACCTTATAAGTCAACTCCCACAACCAATGGTCTAAAGAATGGTACAAATCTATACATTTTTGGAATCCTATATGACTAGACGGACAATATGCAAACATTTCAACGGATGGAAGTTGACCCCTTGTAACCTTAAATTGGCTCCTATTGAAACAGTGACAACCACATTTGAAATACTACATACTAGCGGTGATTTAAAGGGTCCATACTAACTACCAAATGGTGTCCAACCTTTTCGTAGTGAGGGGTAAACGATTGTTGCCCTGGGTCTGTGCTCCTCCTCTAGTATTATAAGAAAATGTCCGCTTTCCATTTTTAACAACCCCCCCCCCCCACCTCCCTGGTTATATGGCACTACAAAAGTACTGCCCCATCCAAATTACAACATAATTTGCCTACACATTCATCATGGGAAAGGCGGTCAACCAACAATTACCTTAACACCAACAATCAGTCTTTTTTTCCAAATTAAATGCCTAGTTTGTCTCTAAATTGCTAGTGTTTCTTGAGCCTTAGTAACAAGGTGATTCAAGAATAAAAAAAAAAAAAAAAAAAAAAACAAAAAAAAAAATAAGCAAAGAAAACAAAAGTTATTTGCAGCGTGCGTTTTAAATGAGAGCTAGTGAGCTTGCATGGCAATTATGGGAGAAATGTTCCAGAGCTGAGCAGCAGCATGTAGAAGCCTTTGTCAACCAGATAAGTGCGACGGTACGTGGAACATTTGGAGCATTCTTTTTTATCGGATGCAGATGCAGAGCGCAGAGTTCTACATAGATCACAGTATCGCATACACTTATAAGTGAATGAGTTCGGTATGATGGAGCAGAGTCAGTGAGCATTTGTAAACCAGAGTCAAGAGTCCTTAACCTTTCAAAAAAAAAGGAAAACTTGAAGATACCCGTAACCCCCCCGGTCCGTACCACTTTTCAGGTCTTTGGTCACCCCTCCTCCTCGGTAAACAGTAACACTCATCTCATGCTCCCGACCCTGTACAAACACGAGTGATACGAACGCGAACACTGTCAGAAACATGTATCCGGAGATCACCACCCACTCGTATTAATCATTCCGCCACACACTTTTCTCCCCTAACACATGTTGTTGTTGATCAATTAATAACTATATTCCTTCCTCCCTATTCATATTAAAATATATTAGGATTATAACCGTATATATTAGATCCATATGTGTTAACTTACTCCGAAAAATTAGAAATATAGATATCACCATAATACCGGTCGGTACTACTTTATTGCGAGACGTTAAACTATTTACTACGTCGAAGTTTCAGCACGGCACTTCCGGTTTCCACCCAAAACACAATCAGAGGTACTGGGCTAGTGAATAGCGAAAGTTAGCAAAGGAATTTTGGTCTTGGTTTAATCATTTTAATTTCTTGATTTTTAATTTCTTCTTTTATTTTCCATCATAATCCTCCAACATCTCCTCTTCTTTTTCTACCACCATGTCTAAATCCTAAAGAAGCAAGTGGAAGGGGCGAGGGAGCCAAAATCTTCCTGACTTAGATTTGAGCGACAGGGCATCACCAATCTGGGGATATCCCATGACGTTGTAAGTTTTTGAATTCCCGTATTGATGTGTTTTGATGATCCTGTGACACAGTCTTACGTCAACATGAAAAATATGACATAAATCTTGTAAATATTGACTATTACTGTCTTTCGAGGGCCTGATTAAAGCATGAATTTGTAATGCTAAAATTGGCGCAGAATTATACCCCTGGCTTAATTTAAAGGAAACGGCTTGAAGTTGAATGAAATTCATTTTTGTTTAAAAAATGTAGCCCCAAGTTTCTGACAGACATGAATAGTTTTTCATTGCGAGAGCGGACCGCTTCCTAATATTTGCTCTGGACCATGGATTTTATGTAAACTGAGTAGAAGACTATAATTGTCCCATCAATATTCGAAGTGCCGGTCCTTTCAGTCAGTAGTCCAAAGACAATCCACTTCACACCTATTATCTGCCGTCATGTCGGGCAACCTTTCAGCCACAGCGCGTTTCGGCTTAATCGGCTCAAGTGGCCTGGAGTCAATATTGGTAATGAGCTGGTATGTGTGCCCTCGCGACCTCCTTGAAATGAGTCACTTATCGTTTCGATGTCCAGACAACAACTCGCCTTATTAGCCTGTCTGCACACATAGTGCAAATGTGGAATACAGACAGGACCTCGGGGAATTGCTGAATTCAGTCAGCTTTTTAACGATACCCGACTCGGCTCCGTGTGATTTTCTGCGGATAATCTTGTTTTTTTGCCGAAATTCCTTGTTACCTTTTGGTGCCTTTAATATCTATAAAATAATAATAATGATTGCTAAAAATTGCCACTTTTTCGGCATAATGTGTGTATTTTAAAATGAAAGATGAATGTTACTGTTCAGATTGGTGCGTGAATGACCTCCGGGCAATACCGGGCAGCGAATATGCACTTATTGTACAACGTTTCACAATTCAGATGTTGTTGTTTTGATCATGTTTTGATTGATCTGAAGCCCGTTTATGGCTTGTTTTGTTTGAATTTTATGTTCTGATAAATGAAAATAAAGGTTACTGAGTTATGACGATTTTCTTTCTTGTTTTTGCCTAAGAGCAATTTACAATCATAGTAATTCATGTTGTTGTGTATATAGGCGTTGAAAGGTTTTTTTTTTGGAGGAGGACGGTCATGGAAAGGAAACTTTATATAAAAAGATTTATTACTGTTTGTCATTTTTAATTTTTAGGTAAATGACAAATTAATGTATTAAATAAATTAATGTTAGGCCTAAAATATAATATTAATGATATATTCACATAATCTTGAAAATGTTATTTCATAAAAACCAGAGACGATTAAACAAACTGCTGTTACCATGCTGTTACAACACAAGATAGGCCGCTAAGCTTATGATTTCATTAGAAGGAATCTAGGCCCGGCTAAAATTTATGAATGTTTCACATCTCCGCAATAAAATTGAGCTCTGCTTCTACAGTTTTTTATTTTTTCGTTAAATCTTCTACTAATTGATAAAGCAGGTACAATCCCAATTTTTAATCAGCCAGCACTGAACAATCTGCCGATAAATTTTCATGAACATCCCCGGGAAAATCCCGCATTCTGATAGCAGTCTGGTTTGAAGGATCTCGCCGATCGGTAAAGGCTTGCTAAAAACCAAAAATACTTGCATCTCATTGCATGTGTTAACATATTTTGAGCTTTTCACTGTCACAAAATTCTTTTTGTTTGAGTAAATATACAAGATAACAGATGATTGTCATGACCTTTTAATTCATTTTTTTTTTTTTTTCTGACTGAAATTTATTACATTTCACCCCATGATTTAAATGGACTGGTCCAAACAATATTCTTCAGCATATGTTATTCGAAAAGTAAAAACCAAAGATAAACCCAATCAGAATAAGTCCAAGTATTTTTTTAAAAATCATTAAAAAATTACAAACCACCCGAATTTGACATTGAAAAATGCAAAATGTTTTATACTTGGCTAAAATAATGTCCTTTTTCATTTTTTTTGATTTGTAAAAGGTGGAACAAAATGCACAAGACAACATGCGATCGAACAACACGCCATAGACAGACCGCCCGTCGCGTGAGTTGGTTCAACATAATTACATTTAGGCCTATTAACGATAATATGATGCAGGTAGACCCCGGGAAGGGAGCGCTCAGATTCACTTTTATTCTGTCATATTTGCCATAGAAATGCCCTCCAAATTCCCAATTAAAATCCTATTGTTGATCTGCATGACTGCACAAGTACACGAGAAAGGAGGAGATCGCTATTATTGCTATTATTGATTTGTTTGAAAACATTAGGCCTATATGTTGTAGACTACCGTGTGTGAAGTGTCAATCACTCCACAATATACCCCAACTCAGTACTCTCTCGATCAAGTTCACCCTGTCACTGACAATTTCAATGTGCATATGCATATTCACAATAACTGCAAATGGTGACTTAGATGCATGCTCTGTGTCATGCTGCATATTAGTAGCCCCTAGCCCCGCCCATGCAGTGATTCAGTGCATGGGCCAAGTCATTCATTACCATTAAAGGGTCATTCCTTCATTTACCAATTAAAGGTCATTCCTTCATTTACCAATTAAAGGTCATTCCTTCATTTACCAATTAAAGGGTCATTCCTTCATTTCCCAATTACGTCATTTCCTTCATAACCATTCAAGGACAATTCCTTCATTTACCAATGATAAGGGTCATTCATTTCCCATTACCGGGAAAGGGTCATTCATTTACCATTAACAGGTCATTCCTTCATTTACATCTATTTACCAATTAAAAAGTCATTCATTTATTTACAAGGTCATTCCTTCATTACCAATTAAGGGTCATTCTATTTACCAATTAAGGGTCCTATCCTTAATTTACCATTAAGGGTCATTCATTCATTTAGCAAACTAAAGGGCCGTTCCTTTGTTTACAAATTAAACGGTAATTCATTTACCATTAAAGGGTCCATTCCTTCATTTAACATATATTTAACCAATTAAAGGGTCATTATTCTTTACCAATTAAGGGTCATTCCTTCATTACCATTAAAGGGCATTCCTTCATTTGCCTAGATAAAGGGTCATTCTTTCATTTACCAAATAAGAGTCCTTCATCATTTCCCCCAAAAATTAAAGCTCATTCTTCATTTTACCAATTAAAGGGTATTCCTCCTCATTTTTACCAATTAAAGGGGGCCTTCCTTCTCAATTTATCAATTAAAGTGTTATTTCTTTGCCAATAAAGGGTCCTTCATTTACGAATTAAAGGGTCATACAATCATATACAAAATAAAGGGTCATTCCATCATTTACAATTAAAGGACAGGGCCATGCCATTGTTTCCAAATTAAAAGCTTAATTATAAAGAGTAAAGCCTTGTTAGGCCATGCTTTGGATCCATGTAAAGCCCGCGGTTTAAAAAACAACGAAACACAATTTTGACACTTCCAATTTTCAATAAATACAATTTTGACCCTTCATTTTTCATTTTGACTCTTGACAATTTGACCTCAAGGGTCTTTGACTCTGGGAAAAATGAGTGAAATCCACTGTTACCCGTTTTGGGGGAAATCCCAAAGCCCAAATCCAGCAGATTGTGTCCGGCCCCCCTATTTAATTCGTTATTTTTAAGTAGCTACTTCTTAGCCGAAGTATGACAGCTTTGGTACAAAAAATTGTTTATCCACAGCCTTGACAACCTAAAAAAACAATAATCCTAATTTTTCGTCAAGATCTGCTCTTATTTAAGGTTTGAACCATGTACAACTAAAATTATGTTTCTTGGCTGCATGCCCTCACCTGAAGATATTTTACGGCAGCAGTCATTCGCCGGTAAATTTTTTACCGGGGTTGGGTTATATGATTTTTGTTGTTTTGAAGTGATGGTTTTTCTCTTCACTTCCTCCTCTTTTTCTGCATCTCACTTACTTTCTGCTGCAGTACGTGAGTGTCGTGAGTTAAAATTGGGATGCACGGCACCCAGCGTAGCTAGAATAGGGGCCTCATAACACTAACCAGTGTGAACTGATATGGAATAATGCTAAGGCACAAACAATAGCGCAAGAACGCATGTGGTATATTTTTGCATCGCCGTGTATGATCTGTACTGTCAAGCTGTGGACGCCAAAACGATAACCTAATAAATTCCACCCGTATTTGGTTGTAATCGACAAAGTGTACATAGCAAGGCAGGCTAATCGGTGCTTTCCCAGGGCCGTTGGCTATAATAGGCCTAGGTCTCAGGGTAATAATTATCTGGTTAAACACAGGAGCATTGCACACAACTCCAACTTACAATATAATCATATAATGTCATGTCACTGGCCCAACTGGTTGTGGCAATAATTAAGGGTAATTACGTGATACAAACCTCGTAAACAAAGGCCTAGCCTATAGTCTGAAAAAACTTGTCTCAAGTGTCCAAATGTATACTCTGTCCAATATTATTTTCCTCCTCTCAATTTGCGCGTCTAAGTCACTACCGTACGCAAGCATGTCATTCCACGCCTCATCATAGCACACGTGAACAAAACAGCTAATTTTAGATCAACAAATCACGGTCGCGTGTACTTCCAAACAGGCGCTTAGGTGATTGCGTACACTGTCATCACACGCGTTGCAACCGGCAAAACCCACCCCCTCTAAAAGGAGAAAATAATTTCCTGGACAGATTATAGTGGTGCACCTTCTACTTCTACTCTACTTCCACTTCATATCATGCAAAGATCTGTTGGGGGGCTTTTCTATGTGGGCCGAGGCCTAGCCCCTCCGTCACTTCATTCCTTTTGGATTGATCCTCGAAAAGCCCGAGGTTATGTTTTTAAAAAAAATTTTAGTTGATTCTGATTATGGCATGTTAAATTTTGATACTGAGTCAATGCCGCCTAGCCTAGGCCTGCCCTAGGGCCAGCCTAGACCTCCTAGGGCCTAGGATGCCGCTAGGCTGGGCCTAGGCAGGCCCTAGGCTAGGCTGGGCCAGCCTAGCCTAGCTGGTAGTGGTGTTTGCTTACAGGCTAAACTAAAATGTTATTTGATTCTGATGATGGCATGTTAATATGTTGATATGAGCAATGCCAGCCTAGCCTAGGGCCTCCTATGCAGCCTAGCCTCCTAGGCCAGCCTAGCCTAGCCCTAGGCATGCTAGCATGTAGGCCATCAGTTGTGTAAATGTATAAGTATTAATCGCACCGAAAAAGGTGATGATTAATGATTAACACCTTTCCCTACCATGCCTAAACTCACATGAACCGCCGGCCTGTTTAGGTAGTCCTAAGTTATGACATGGACAACAGAGCTGGCCTTTAACTCTGTAAGTTCCTGGTCATACTGCAACACTAACAAATGACAAGAGAAAATAGCAAACCCTTCACCCAATCATTTGCATTTGCCATGTTTTGCTTTCCGTTTTTTCACGAATCCAATGAGTAGACCTAGTTTGACACGTCATAGCCATGAGCATAATGAGACTAAGTATATAGAGATCGCGGGTTTTTCCGACACAAAACCTGTAGGGAAAAAATTTTAAAATACTTCACTTACCGACCTCCATTGCAATGATTGACAGTAAAAAAAAAAAAAACAAAAAAAAAAAAAAAAAAAAAAAAAAACAAAAAAAAAAAAAAAAAAAAAAATATTCCGATTCCCGGGGTGTTATTATCTGAATATATAATTATTAGGACAAAATAAGCAATACTGAGGTATTATAAACAGTTTTCTACAGTTTTCGATGTAAAATTGTAAAAAGGCAATTTGGGTATGGCTTCAGTGGCCTCAATTTTTCTGATTTTCTTTCATTTTGCTCCAGTTATTGACGCCGAACATCCTCGTTAAGTACCTTGACATTAACTGCACATCCGTTATAATAGATCAGTGTGACATTTGTATGGATTTGTTGTCAGGTATAATGCCAGTTTTAAAAATGTGTGATGGACCCCGTAATGGCTATCTATACTTAATTCTCTGACCTATACACGCCCTTGCCTGGCCTTGATTCCCATTCTAAAAAAAATTAATGAAAATTTGAAACATAAAATTATTGATAATCTCCCCACAATCAGAAATTCGTCCATCGCACATCTGGGTTGTGATGCTGCCCTGCGATGTATGAAAGAACGATCGGATTTGCACCGCTGTGTTAAGAGTATAGGCCCTGGTTAAGAATTAACATACCAACCATCTTACAGCACTCTGGCATGACTGGTACAAACACGGTTTTCCGAAATTTAAACGTCATTGACATCGGCCGCTAGCAACATATTGGCGTCATTGGTTTCATTATTCCAACATTATTTTTAAAACATCAGAACAACATACATAGGTTTAATGTTAGAAAACAATTACATTAAAAAACTAAATTTTTCGAAAACAAAATATCCACAGATGGAGTATTATATAATGTTTTTGTTGAATATCAGACTACAATTAATTACAATTTTTAACAATGGCGATTCCTGTAGTAGTTTCCCCCCCGGCGATTAATAATCCGTAGTAGTTAATTGTAAGAACGAAAAGGGGGATCAAATGACGGTCGGTATTTTTTAAACCTTTCAGACTATAGATTTTCATACTGAGCTTCAATATGTGTATACCGATTGTCTATAAGAGCTTCGCTTCGCGCCTCGCTTATTAACTTAGTGCAAACCCATGCGTAAAGATTTTAGTATAGCTTGCCAAGGTCAAAAAAATAGATTTTGCTTATAACTTGTGAAGTGGAGGGCTTTGGGTGGAATGTGCCGAAATGCACGTTGTTTATTCAAAATGCTGCTTGTGCCATAGCAACGGCCCATTTTGTGTTTGGGGCAATTTTCATCTATTTTGGAGCTGAAAAAAGTGAAAAATTTGCCTTTTTTTTAGAGCTGCCAATTGCCTGGACAGTTTGACCCATGTTTTAAAATTTAGTTCATAATCAAAATACACCCATCTTTATCTATTCAAATAAAAAATTGTGCTCAAAATAATGCTCTTATAATACTATGTATTTTGGACCTGGCAACACTGTAAGTTTACAACTATGAAAAATGACTTTTTTGTTTGGCCTAATGTTTGTAAAGTAAAAAATCCTTTTCGCCCGTTTGTAGAATATTGGTTTTTTCTCTCTGCATGTCATTAAAACAGACCTTGCCCCCAACATTATGATGAGAACAGCTTTGGGAATATATTTCTCAAGGGCGGTGTTTGCAAGAAAAAGAGACATTTTGTGAAAATGGCAATTTCCTCAATATAGTGACATTTTTGGGATTAATTGATCAAATTGTTGTATGAAGATGCATTTCTGGTCATGTTTTTGCCTAATTTTCTTATATTGTGAATGCTTGTGGTGACA
>JAMKCH010031444.1:0-20673 GCA_023653785.1 Ophioderma brevispina | reverse complement strand
ACCCTGGCCCACTGACGCTTTACACTTAGCCTAACTAGGGGCGACCCGCACGTCTTGATAAGAAGACGCGTGCAGATTTTTTAACCGTAATGTCGACCTACAGCATTAAACCGGTCACAACCCACTGACCTTTACGCTGTTTCCAACCCCCTGACTTGAACCTTGTTATATAGCCTCCATTGTTCTGATGAAATATTTAATTTTTAATTTTCATTTATTTGAGAAAGGATTCTCACGGGACGAAGTAATTGTTTTGTGATAAAGATAGCAGGATTCCCAAGTGCTATATGAGATCAGCACAGAAACCAGGTGTTCAGTTGTGCAAGAGAAGTAAGTGGGATTCCCTTAGTCTTGTGTTGAGATATGCACCTAAGGGCTAAACTTAGAAACTGAGTCAACTTGTTTATTGCTTTAGAAAAACATTTACATGATCTGGGGTTCCTCCTGCAGTTATAAAATGTGAATGAGCAATTCAGATGATGTAATTTTTGTGAATCTGATTTGACAGTGCTATGTTAAGTTTATATGCAATGATATTGATGTATGATTATTGTTAGAATGGGGCTCTAGCTTGTGAGAAGTTAAATACTTGTGACTGAAAGACCTCAGGGGCCGCAGTCAGTAACCATGAAGATATACATTATATTATAGCTATTTTAATCTACAATAATGGTAGATTTGAACTTTACATATTGCCAGGATAATATAATATTGGATTCCACCGGAGCTTGATAGCTAAAGTGTTTGTTGTCGTCTTTTAAGCCAGAAGAGCTTCAGTTTTGGAATCAAAATGGTGATTCCAGTTTGTGGTCCGATATGAGGACATTAGCGACAGACTGATGGTGGTAGAATACTGGATTGTATTGCAGAATATTAGTTCGTCGAGGGAAAGCCCCGTCGTCTTGACTGCTGGACAAAATTACCTCAAGTCTCAGAAGAGTCGCATGGCATATACCTTGATTTTATGTGAACTTATGCGCTTTCATTTTGAGTCTACTTCGCTGTGAGGTCATATCATCGCTGAAACCTGCAAACGCTTTCAATCACAGGACACTATAAGAACTCTGAAGTATAAATTGTTTGTAATTTTATATAGTAGATTGCTTTGGAATACCAATTCTTGAACCAACCCAATTAAAATCATTAAATCTATGTTTATAAAAACATTATAAAATTCACATTACCTGTGCACAAGCTCATTTTTTGTGCTTGAAAGGTGATTTCTGACCTTTGACGCTAACGAGACGTCATAACACCCTGGCCAACTGACCCTTTACTTAGCCGTCCTAAGGGCGGGCCGACGCCTTATAAGACCAAGGTCTTTCCGATGCATCGGACGACTAAATGATTTGTTTTTAAATATTTCAAAAATTTTTTAAATTTTTCTAATTATTCAGTGGTATTTTTGGTAGTTTTTTGTTTTTTACAGATTTTACAAAAACTTAAAATAAGCTTATTTTTAGTATAGGCAACCTTAATCATCAATGAGCAATTGAATTATTCAACTTATAAAAACTAACTTTAAATTAAATCAACAGAATGATGAGGTTCAATGAACTGTTTAGAGTTCAATTTTTACTAAACATTTCGTGTGAAAACTCATGTATGCATAATTTACTTTTTGAAAAAAAAAAGTGTTATTTTTTGGCAACACTTCGTTTTATGTAATATCTCTCGCTAATTTTGTCAACTTTGAAGGGGGTTGGTCTGCTTGGTACATCCGCAATTAAAAATCCTGACATGCCATGGTCAATATGTATCAGCTCTCTACAACTAGGTCCAAATTTTATCACTTTTTTCAAGGTAGCAGTGTTCGCGATTTAAAATTTATATTAAAGAAGCTCCTATGAACAACTTTGGTATTTTGAAATGTAAATGTAAAATAGTGGATCTTTGTAATGAGCAATACAATTTTGTTTTGTTTTTTTCAGATTATAGGGTTCTGTTCATTCTGGTGATGCATGTCGGCTTTTTCGCCCTAAAATAGCTAAAATTCCCGAAATTACATTAACCGGGTCGTGTCATGGCAAGGTCACCTATTATGAAAAAATGCCCACTTTTGTACTACAACACACCCAAGGCCCTTCCAGCACAAAAGTTTAAAGCAAAATCTATATTTTGACCGTTGGCCTGCTATGTCCCGATTTTAGTTGTATTACTCACTACGTACTCCGAGTTTTATATTCATAGATGCAATTTCAGACAACCTCTCCCAATTTTAAATATGGTCTGCTTATATATTTACAAGGCAATTCGGAAACAAAATACACTCCGCATAACATTTTTTTTTATTTGACAACATAACAGCTAACACCTACGGCTTATACTACCTGTATTTTACATAGTTTTGACATGTACAATCATTCTACCACACTTGGCCAATGACAGTCAATGTTATGTTTCCCGTAACAATTTTTGCAAATCATAATGAAAGCAGACAACTCTTTCATTCTTTCATTATTCATACGCATAATTTTGAATAAACAGCAATTTCCACAACCAACCTTCACGTGTTAAATAAGCTAAAAATATTTTGTCAAAAAAAAAACCCGCCCTCCATACATTTAAAATGGTTTTTGCAATGTTCTTTGGTTTAAAATCTACTAAAATCACATTCACACCGTGTGATCACAAGAAGCAAACCTTGATACTTTTTTAATTTCTTTTAAAATACAAAATAATGACTTTTTAGATATTTCACATCTCAAATGCGGGCAGTAAAATCATAACGCAGGCGGTTACGGAAACATAACATCGACTTTCATACGCCTTCCGAGAACATCATAACAAAATGTAAGACAAAACGTTGGTGCGTCATGGCTTAGTCCTGTGTATTATTTAAATGCATACTTCTATAATTCGTAAATATTCTATTAAGGATGCCTATAGATGACGAACAGATTTGCCACGTACATGTGGTATTCACTAACGTTTGAATAAACTATTTTTATGTTTTATTACAACATCGATATCAACATTCTTCGCTGTTTTTGCTCTATAAATAATGAGATTTTGCTATGACCCCCGCTATCAAGTTAACATTTAAATTTTTGTTCATTAGGATTAAACAACGTGGGATGTTAATTTAAAATCGTTACTTATAAAGACTTTTTTCTAATCCCGCTACTTAAAGTGTGCTCAAAATGGTTACTACTGGAATTATGACATTCCACAAAGCAGATGCATTGGTTTGTCCTTTGGCTCAATTACCTACACTGCAAAACTCCGGTGTTGAATATGCAACACCAGGCTTCGGTGTTAAGCTTGTCCATGTTAAATTTCCTAATTTCAGGTGTTAAAGTTTAGTTTTACACCGCTTGGTGTTGCTGCAAACATCGGTTATGCATTTTGGTGATCTGCTTATGTAATGCTAAAAGTACGCGCTAATATAGAAACAACAAACATAAACAGTCAAACATTTTCACACATGGTTTAGATTTCCACAGCGGATAACAGATAACACCAACATTTGGTGTTATTTAACCCAAAGAGTGTGGGTCCCTCCTGGGACACCAGGGGGTGTTAAATTAACACCAGTGATGTCCAATTTAACACCAAGAGGGTGTTAATTAAACCAGTTGTGTCAATTTAAAACACCAGGAGGTGTTAAAAATACATAATAACACCGACATGTGGTGTAAGATTAACAACCATGAATGTTTATGTCATATATTGTAACAACAAATTAAGTGTCAATATACACCACTTTTGTGTAAGTTTAACACCATAGTGTGGTCTCTCCAAACACCGGCTTGTTTTAAAATCAACACCCTCGGTGTGAAATCTACACCGATGTTTTCGCAGTGTTAAAGCTGTCCAACATCCCCTTCCTAAGTTCACTTTGTTTAAAAGTAAAGCCGTATTCTCAAACGATGGTTAAAATACACGGTGGTTAGGCCTAAACTGTGATTAGCTAAACGTACATTTAAAAAAGCCACATGTTTAAATATTTTAATAATCTTTAGGGCTAATCATTATATAACGCGCCGTAAATATCATGCAACGAATTGTGACTTGCATTCATCTATAGTACGTGCACGTCAGCAAAGCCTTTCGTAGTTTAAATGGCTAATCAGAAAGTCCACGGGTAATTTCAAGAATGTCGCGTTTGGTGCAAAGAGCTTTTAAGAGAATTTTTCAGCAATAGTGGGAAAAATAAATAAAATCACGGGCCTATTTAACAACTGTTTATGCTCGCTTGTGTTGGGCAATGCTATCAGTTAATCTATCCTATATAATTATACATGTATGGCCTTTTGATAGCAGAAATAAACACGAAACCAATAGACGCAAAGGAACAATTGGCGATAAAATCAACTTGGACTCGGAAAGAACAAGAATTTGAGCCGTATTCTCAGACGATGTTTAAGGTTAGGCCTAAACTTGGTTTAGCTTAACGCACAGTTTAAAAAAACCGGAGGTTAAATATTTTAACAAGTCGTTGAGCTAACCTACGTATATTTAAAAACGCCGTAAATATCTCCACTGAACTGTGACCTATTTCGCCTATAATATTACGTGCGCGTGAAAAATATTTAGGGTAAGATAATGCCTACCGTAGTTGTAAATGCTAAGCAGGAAGCCCACGGGTAAATTTCACAAATGTCGCGTTATGTAAGGAGCTTTAGAATTTGCTCAGTGATGGAGACAAAACCCCGGCCTATTTAAAACTGTTGTATGTCGCAGTGCCGCACTTGCTATTATTCAATACTTTAACAGATAAACACGAGCATAAAAATAGAAGCAAAGGAAAAATGGACGAGAAGAAATCAACTGAGGACTCGCAAAAGAAAGATAAGAGAAATAAAGGAGACAACTGCACTGGTCTAACCACGAGTATCACATATAGTTGAAAATAGCAGGCATTTGATGAAAGCGTGAAGTTAAACACGCCCTAAACTACCCCCGAACAACGTTTTAGACATGTATAACGATGTTCGGCTAAAATTTAGACAGCATTTAATGTTAACCATGCTTTGAGAATTGTGTTTATTTTAGCGGGCGTTTAAATTGCGATTTAACCAGTGATTAGCGCTAAACATCGTTTGAGAATACGGGCCTTAATTGCTGGCTCATAGTAGGCATATGATATGCAGTGATAATCCGAAAAAAAGCTGTTGCATTAAAATGTACATCAATTTATTACCACTTTCAAACTATCCCTTCTATATTCCTTGAAATTTTAGAAGTTTTATTCAATTAACCGGTTATTTCCATTATCAAAATTTGGAAACGAATCTTTCATCTGAAATTCCTAATTGTTTGTAATTTATGTACAGATGCCAAATTTGTTCACAAAAAAAAAGGTTTCTGAGCATCGTGAGGATTCTTAGCCTCATTTCTTGTGTCACCGTGTACATCAATATTTCATTTTATCACATCAGCTTTTTGATACCTGAAGGCTTTATGTACTTAAAAAGGGAATACTTCAAAATGGGGTAGCAGTATTGTGTCTAGCAATACTCGTTTTCTTCTGCGCTCTTCTTCCACAGACTCACGATGAATGAACGGCGATCAGCGAAGCAATCAGTAATTCGTCTATTTACAGAAAGGCAAAATCCATCTAGCGGTCACATCCCAATTTCCATGGGATGACTACTCTTCCCAACGCTCTGAATCGTGCACCATATCCTAACGTCCCTTAATGCCATGTTTTGCCACTTAAAAAAAAGAAGAAGAAGAAGAAGAAGAAAAGAACCAAACTCACGGAGAGGGCCCCTACTTGTTTTTCATGGGAAAATAGCTCGTAGATCTATAACGCTACCTCCCTTTGCACGGTGATCGTCAGGTTGGTCTGGACTTTCCGAAAAGGACGTTTTGCTGGGTTTTACACATTAACCTCTACACATGGATAGCGGGTCTGAGTCGCCGATTGAAACAACATGAAGATGCTTTTTGCTCTTCTCAATGTGGCGGGAAATAATGCATACACCTGCAGTAGTATAGTAAGTGGGGGTTCTGGGGCAATCCTTCCTCGCGAAACCGCCATTTGAGCTGATTTAACAAGCCTACTACCCTCTAAAAATGCCTCTAGGTACCCAATTCAAAATTCCAAATTTCGCAAATACTTTTAAGATGTAATATTTGGGCCATTTTACGGCCTAGTAATTTTGAAAAAAATAAGCTGGTAAAAGTGCGCTATTGTGGGCTATGTACGTTGGAAATTTAATATTTGGGTGCTATTGCTGTAGGGGTGCTATGTGTATATACACTGTGTGCTTTATTCGTGCTAAGTGCTATATGCGTGATGTGCAAGGATTTGACCTTAAATGACCCGCATGACCCTTAAATGACCTTTAAATTTTTTTTTTTTTTTTTTTTAGGTTTCTGAGGAATCGTGAGGATGCTAGCCTCATTTCTTGTGTCACCTGTCATCAATATTTCATTTTATCGAAATCATCTTTTTGATACCTGAAAGGCTTTAATGTACTTTAAAAGTATTACTTCAAAAATTTGGTAGCATTATTGTGCTACAATACTCGTTTCTGTGCTCTTTCCACCCACTCACAATGAAATGAACGGCGATCAGCGAAGCAATCAAGGAATTCGGTCTATTTACAGAAAGCAAAATACATCTAGCGGTCACAATCACAATTTATCATGGATGACTACTCTTCCCACGCTCTAATCGTGCACATATCCCTAACGTCCCTTAATGCCATGTTTTGCCACTTAAAAAAAAGAAGAAGAAGAAGAAGAAGAAAAGAACCAAACTCACGGAGAGGGCCCCTACTTGTTTTTCATGGGAAAATAGCTCGTAGATCTTTAACGCTACCTCCCTTTGCACGGTGATCGTCAGGTTGGTCTGGACTTTCCGAAAAGGACGTTTTGCTGGGTTTTACACATTAACCTCTACACATGGATAGCGGGTCTGAGTCGCCGATTTAAACAACATGAAGATGTTTTTGCTCTTCTCAATGTGGCGGGAAATAATGCATACACCTGCTGCTTCACCTATTCGAAAGTGTGAGATTTTGACCACCACTCATGCTCCTGGCGCATAGGTTGTGGCAACCGTTCCAGAGCGGAGCTATTCATTATATTGAGTGCTGACCACAACAGCAGTAGCGATTTATTCCGTAAATGTTATTAAGGATTAGAATTGCAAATCTGGCGCACCAATCCTCGCTGGTCTTGTGGTTAGGGAGCTGACCTCATGATATATTGATCTCAGGTTCGAATCTCGCTACTGCCTCTTTTAAAATATATAAACAAATCATTATTTTTTCAGGTTAGAGGGGGAAAAATTCTAAGTCCAAAAAAAGCTAAGAAAAAATAATAGCTGCCCTTTGAGGTTACTGAGGGAGACCTGCTCCTGGAGCATGGGTGCATGGTGGTCAAAAACTACCGCGTGTCACATATTCCACGCAGATGTTCTATTGTTATACAAAATTCCTTAAACTTTGACAATAAAGTGAAGTAACATGCAACTTCCTGTGGTTTCAATCGTCCACTATTCAACGGTGCGAAAGCCCGCTATCCACGTATATACGTCTAGCCCTATTTCTTTTCATCATTATCAATTGCGCTTCTTTTGTTCAACTGTCCATTATAGTTACGAAAGCGGTCAGGGACCGTTATTTAAAACCTATGAATATTCATCACACCGTTATGTTTTCCGAAAGTGGTCTCTGGATACTTCCGGAGAAAAATAACGGTCTGATGAATATTCTGGTTAAACAATAAAGGACAATTGACAAAGGGAAATTCTAGAAACACCCTCGTCTCAGGTGTACAAATGAAAGAAAAAACAATATTGAAAGAACTCAATAAACTAATTGTGACCAGATTGATATCTACTTGTGGTAGCTAACTGTCGATTTACGATTCAGTCCCAGAAGTGATAGTAGTTAAGGCAAAGTTCTTCGTCAACCTATTTTAAAGGGACGATCGAAACATTTTGCTCCTTTATTGTTGAAATACACAACGACAGAACAGGTGACTCAATACACAGCTTATTGTTATTGTCGATTTACCATCTGCTGGTTATCTAATACGTGTAATCGACAACGAATCAGCCCAATATAATGATTCAAAGTCATGGAAATCTGTCAGTGACACAGACACAAAAACTTATTGTGATTGAAAGTCATGGAATCTTCAAAAAGACAACTAAACATGTTGCCTTGGCTATTTACTTAAATGGTAACCACAAGCTACACGTAATGCCAATTTACTAAATACGGTGATCATCAAATTAAAATTGAATGAGAAACGTATAAAAAAGAGAATGGAATTTCTGCTTCGTAGTCGAATTGAGTGGCTAGTGAGAGCCGTTAGACATAGGCCTATTAAAGAATTGCCTAAGATAGGAATAAATTTTCTAGCTAAAATTTCTTAGGCACCAACCTGCGTGAGAAACGTTCGGTAGTGCACTGCGGAGTACCTCTGTATCAAATCTTTGAATTCGTGGTGGTCAGGAATTCCGGGTCAAATATACTCGTGAAGGTTTTTGAACTGAACCTACTTACATATCCAAACCATTCCTACTTAATAACCCTTAGACCCGATTAAGTAACCAGTCAATAGGATTATCTTTCTCAACATATGGGACCCATTCCTAATCAGATCCAGGCCTTTCCTCGACAAGAAGATTATCTCTCCAGAAGAGTCAACAACTATTATCGACTAGACCCTGGTGTTAGACTCCTGCACATTGAACCTAACAGCACAATTGGTGTTTTAAATTAAGAACAAACGTAACTCGTGCCATTAAGATATAACAACAACCCGAAAATATATTCTCAATTTTACTGAAGTAATTTAAATATAACATCGGTTTTCGTTCTTGTCAGACGTAGTATGGTAAGATAAGAATTCAAAACACACGCATTAATGAAAAGTAATGGCGTTTTGATAAGGTCTGGCTTGCCTGTAATAGGCTCACCAGACCTTGGCGGCTCGCCTAAAGGCTCGCCGCTATTCGGAGTCTAACAGCTCACCAGACCTTACCAAACACCATTCTCTTTTTTAACGTTGTGCTTCTCATCCTTTATCTATTACGTAGAGGTAGGGGAGAAGGAAAAAGCTCAATTAAACCCTTTGACCATTTCATAATCGCCGCGGCTCGTAAAACAGATCCGTAAAACGTCCAATATCAACACGAGATCATATTAACCCTACCTCACTCCTTGGGTCAATGTTTTTTGAATTCATATAACAATGCCTGAGCGTGTACGTTTCCTTTATTTCCTTCCTTTCTTTTTTCTATTTGTGTGAATTTTATAATTTAATTTTATTAGATTAAATTAAATTGAATGTTGTGTATGTGTGTGTGTGTGTGTGTTTTATTTTTTAAATGTACACTGTATAATGTATGTGTGAGTGCAGGTGTGTGCGTAGCATGTGTGTGTATGTGTGTGTGCGCGCGCGTGTTTGTGTGTGCGTGTGGTTTGGTGGGTGGGTGCGCGTGTGTGTGCGTGCGTGTGTATGTGTGTGCGTGTGTGCGCGTTTGTTGGGTGTGCATGTGTGTGTGTGTGGTGTTGTTCGCGCGGTTGTGTGTGTGCAAGTGTGTGATGTGTGTGTGTGGTTCACTTTAAATCACTCAAATCTTACAAATCATATTTATGTACAAAAATCTAACAAATTACACAAATAGCACACCACTATACATTTTGTGAGATTCACTGGAGTTAGGGTTATGCTGAAATGCATGTGCCTCCATTGCATCAATGTACATTAAATGCTGTGTAAATATGGCCAACTTTCGGGACAAAATTTGAAAAAAAAAAACGGGCAACTTCGGGCACTGTCAAGTTTTGGTGTCATTGTTTAGATAAGGCCTTTTTCTTTCTTCGCAATTCAAGTATAGATTTCGTCTCCAAATCATACTATCATACCAATATAAATACGGGGCGTTTACCAAAACATTCAAGTTTTTTAAAAGCCGAAAGTACGAGTAAAACTTAGAGTCAATGTAACTGCTCCCAGGAATATGCTATCTCCCGACTTTTTTGACACTGAAATACTCAGAATTTCGGCCTGTAATCAACTCAATCTCTTTGTTTTCGTCTACACACATGTAAACAAACCACTCGCATCGGGTATATACCGTTCTGCGCACAGGTCTGACCTGTTCAGGTGAGCGGTGTATGCACCACAATGGGTAGACGTTTCCTATATAAGTCCCATGGAATGCAAGAGGTATGATTTGGATTCCGTCCTCGCTGTATGAAGTTGGGCAGTTAGCGCTTGAACATACGGCGTCCGGTAAGTATGTATTCCTGTTCTAAAATTGAAAAAAAAAGTTGGCGTAGTGTTTTGAAAATTCTCAAGACTGGAAATAAGCCAAGGCATTGTTGGAAAAATGGATTCGCCCGTCGAGATTGCGTGTTAATTTTCCGTGTCTGCGAGTACCGCAGTACCCGACAAAAACCGTTTCAATTTTTCTCGCTAGGTTCTATAGGTTCTATAGGTTTAGACCCAATTACGATACAATTTAAAAAAAACAAAACATAGTAACGGACCCTCTGCTGCCAAACTTCCAATAGAACCCCTCCGTTTTCCGGAATATTTGAGATGTGTAGTTTCTTTACCACACATTCCTCTATGACGTACTGTAAACGCTTAATCTCTCGCGCAGTACCAATTAGATAATATCCTTCGCAGAGGTTCCTGTTACACAGACTAAACACACTTTCCGTCGGACCGCCGATCGCTCTTGACGAGATTGAATTGGTAATACCTAATTTGCATCCATGGGAACAGTAGGCACGCCAGTGGCATTACGTACTACTACACTTTCCAATAATTTACAGGACAAAATTTTAAAATCCAAGCGCTCAGATTGGCGAGTGCGAGTACTCTAGAAAAATTGATATATCCTAAAGATATTAATTTTCGGTTAAATTATGTAACTTACCAACGCATATTACTACGAAACTTTGATTCCAGAAAAAAAATGGTAGAAATAGTGCATTTCATGCGAGAAAATTAAAGCTAAACACGCCGAAAATACGTACCAAATGGGCTAAAGTCAGAGTCACGAACTTAAAAAAATTAACGTATTTAGGCCCATGAAAAATTTACCAATCATCGAAAATGCTACAGATTAGATCTTGATTTACATTATTTTGTCCTGAAATTCTCTTGAATTCATGGCATGCTAGACGGGGCCATTCGCAGTTGTTGTTCGCCTGAAAGTCTTTGCATTCGTGACAATGACACGCAAACATGACTCAAGTTGGCTACAACCATCGTGAACGAAATGTTGTTGGCGCTAGAAGAAAACCGAGTTTTGATTTGTGTCTCTGGAAACTTTTCAGAATGAAAAAAAAATAGTGGTTAAGGTTGTCATATTTAATTGGAAACGGTAGCCGTTTTTACAGAAGAAAGTCAAACTTTAAAAGATAATTTAAAACATCGGGGGGTTAATGATGACTGAATGAGGCTACTGCCGTTGATGACTTTTGTGTGTCCTTGGTGTAAGCTCTGGTGATGAAAGAAAATCAATTAAGCCTATACACCATTAACCTCTATACATGTTTGCATATTGATTATTCGTTCAGATGTTACACTAAGGAATAACCTGGTAAAGGTGCTTCAGTCTACAAGTGGCGTAACCTGCTTTGGAAAGGGAAAATGCCCCACGCAAATCCGCCTACTCCTCGATCCCCACCCAAATGAGATCAGGAAAAATAATCAATTGATAGTAAAAGATTATAACTTGAATATTTAAAAATCTTTTCCTGGAGCTTGCCTGCGGACAGATGTTTGAAAGCAATTATGTCCTGTCCGGACTCGAAACCGTACACTCCGTACCACTTTGAATAGGCTGGGCGTGCTAACGCTGCGCGAGCTAACAAGGTGGTATGTGGTAGAAAAGTGATTCATCAACTCTATAGGTACAGAGTTGATCTATAGGTGTATGATCTGTCAAAACTATCATTTTGACAAAGTGTTTTCAAAGAATTTTCTAAACAAGTGCCGTTCAGTACCATCGATAAATCCTATCAGAAGATGATAATACAATAATTTTATCTCATGCTAAAAATGATCCTTCAATTTTGTTACTATGCACTTCGCAGGTACTTGAAAAATGTAAAAATTGCAAAAATGTATATCTGGAATTCGACAGCCCAGTCATGACTAAATTTGCCTTCCAGACTCTGTAGAAAGGCCGATGGAAAATGTGTATATTATAACACAATATACATATTTAAGACTATTCTGCAGTCTGTGCTCTATTCTCTTTCACTTTCAGGAATAAGTGGTCATCTCCTGTGTTAATAATTAATCAATTAAAAATTGCTAATGAAAAACCGCGCGAAAAAATATAGTTCCTCGTACACACGAGTGCTCATGCCGTCACAAAGTTCGACCCTAAAATTGACCTTTTAACGGCTATATGCGTTGTTGGCGTCCTACTGGAATTCCTTTTTGAAACGTCTACCCGTAAAGGTCAACAGAGAGCGGTGTGAAAGCAGATATAGTCGGCCCAGAGCCATAGTCCGGGGCTCCATAGACATAACGGAATAAAGCGTAAAATTAATGTGAGTGAAGGTCAAACTGAAATCGATTCGCCATTGTCCCATTGTTTGGAATATGAGTACGCCGGACGATAATTCTTTACACCGGTGTGTAGAAGTAATTATCGACCTTCGTTGGCCAATGCTTTTACAATGAGTGCCAAGTGATATAATTGGGAGAATTGGCGTTGGCGTAATGCAATTGGTATATATTTCTCCTTCTCTCCACCTCTATGCCAAGTATAGACATACTCATACGTATCATAATAAGACAGTTATTCGCTCATTGGCTGACGGCAATTAAATGGGGAATCCGTGGACGAGTGCAAAAACCAACTAACTTCATTCAAAAGACTGTAGATCTACCTATAAAGTAACCAATGGTGATATTTTTGTAGCGGAATTATAGGGTTTCCCAATTGATACAACATATATTGGGATTAAAAGGTTACTAAGGATGACAAAATGGCGGGCAACATCATGCGCACGTTTGTACTCGCTTTGTATGGCAAAATATTAATATAGTCCAAGAGAATGAAGCTATGTATCATCTAGAAGGAAAAAAAAGGGTTTATATAATGGTTTTTTTTTTTTTTGTTTTTCCGCGTGGTCAAAAAAATAAGAAAAATACTATAAGGTAATGACGATTATATGCCGTGTAGTGATCTAAGCATTGAGTTTATTGAAGTATAATGTACTCGATGTAGTAATGATATTAAGAAATACACTGAACTTGCTTAAAATTATTTAAAAAAAAATCCCCAATTAGGAAGTAATTGTTCATTCCGGAGCAGTAGTTGCAGGTGATAGTATAGTTTATCTGTGGTGATGTGGCAAGCGGTAAAGTACGGTATTTTGGGGTGCCAACCCAGGTGGGCACGTACACACTTCTTCCAATACAATTTACAAATCAAGAGCGCCGCTCATTACTCTCATTACTGAATGGTGACGTCATATTTGTGATACAGCTTGGGGAGATTTTGTAAATTCTGAAATATGTGTTCATGACGTTCGAGAGACTTTTTTAGACCTCAGATGGTCAAAATTATATGCGCAATGATAATGGAAAAATCCGATATGGTCTCGGCTATCGGAAGCTGAAAACAGAATTTAAATAAGACTTTCCGTTGTTGAGTGTTGGTATTGTTTTTATGTTATTAAAGTTGCGCCATAAGTCAATCCCGGAAATTGAGGGTTGAAAAAGTACTCCTAAAAAATCGTAGATTATGCGCGATATAATGTGACTAGTGAGATGTACTATCTGTGTCGGTATTACTTAGGTCATTCCTGAACCCACAGTGTCATCATTACAAGGTGACATTTAGTTTTAATCAGGTAACAAAGCAAATATGCATGGCTATTTTCCGGCAGTGGAACCAAGTTTGAACTGGGAAATGCAATAGGAGTATTGATTGCTGTCATAATTATATGCGCGAGACCGTGTTTGTGGGCGCAGTCAAGCATGGTTTGCATGACACGTACAATGTACACACATTCGATTGTGTGTATACTTAGGTCAGTCACCCGAATGTACTACACATGCGCGAATTGCCATCGGTGACCAGCGTCGGTGACTTGTCACTAGAATCTTCTATACAGGCGTCAATGGAGAGCTTTGTTTGTGGTGGGAGGATTGAATATAAATTCGACTTATAAGTGCCTACCATATGGTATGAAAATAGCTTTCAGTAAGTGATTTTTCATAGATAAAAGGGGTCTTTAAAATATGTTGATATTCTAAAAAAGGATAATTGGTTGTGAACGGGGGTGGGGGGGGCATTGGGTAACTTTGATGTCAAAATAGGTCCAATGATAGACAGTAGATATCGACAAAGTCTAATAAAGATACGGAAGCTCCCCACCACCACAACCAGGGTAGCAATTAAACAATTGAAAATCGTCTAGATATTTGTTGTCTTACACCCCATACCTTCATGTGATAAGGAAAAGCAAGATCAACTAACCCTGTAGTAACTTAAGAATCTAGCTTATTTAGGTATTTAAGTATTAAATACTTGATATAGTAATGATATGGCGGTGAATAAGTTTTAGGTAAATGACCACCCCATTAAGAATAGTCTAGCAGATGCACCCCTTAGAACTTAATTCTAACATGAATTAGAGCATCTCTAAAACATCTCCTTAAGCAATAACAGCACATTTTGAAGAGCGCCCCAATTTTTCAAAATTGGAGATTTTTGCACAGTTGTGTTGGTAATTGTCTAGTAAACTATACCTGCGAGTGCTAATGCTAAAAAATGCGTATTTGTCATAAAAGAAGCGATTTTGCAATTAGAATTGGGATTCCTGATTGTAATTTAATGGCGGAGCTGGAAACGCCAAATTTATGTCCGTCCCGAAAATAGTGCCAGCTCACGAAAATGACCTTTAACTTGACTTGCCTGAACCGACGGAACAACTATTGGATGAGTGTAGAAAAGTACATGGCGCAATTTCCCGGCTATTCCATATTGAAGGACGTTTCCAGCAGCCGTTGAAATATTATCGGAGTTCTCGAATATTAATTATTCTAATTACAAAATACGCTCCGTATGCATAGGACCAAACACTTTAGATTCTTTTTTTATCTGGAACTGCAGCATGGCGGGGGAGGGGGGGGGGCAAACATTTCAAAATGCATGGATCTTGACAAAGTTGCTGTCAAATTGTAGATATGAGTATGTGCAATCCAAGAAAGTATAGTTTGCACTATCTAGGATGTTTAGTTAGGTGTAAAGTTACCGCTTGTCATATTTGTAATTTGTATTATTTGTTTGGGAATTAGGGACTACTCGTTTTTTTCCAATGTACAAACCAACACGGAAGATCATAAATCGTGAAAACTGCACATTTTGAGATTGCTCATGTTCATACCAACCATTTGACACCAATTTTGTCAAGATTGATTTTAAAATAACTAGACGATTTTCAAAAGTTGTTTACTTGCAATGGTAATGTTTTGCAACCCAATTTGTAATGATATAATTCAGATCGACCATGTAGTATTTGCTACCCTTGTGGCGATGGTGTGTGGGGTGCCTGTCATTTGAACTACATTTTGACATCACACTGGCACCCAGTGACTCCCTGTTCACTTCAATCTACAACCAATGACCCATTTAAAAAATAATATCATCATAAAGCTTCAATGACCCCTTTTATTTATGAAAAATCCCACACTGAAAGCTATTTTCGGACCATCTGGTAGGCACATGTAAGTCGCATTTATATTCAAGTGCCCTCCCCATCGCTCATGGGTTGTCACCCCAAAATACTGTATTTTACTCTTTTGCTATCCCACCAGACCCACAGATGAACAATACTATCACCTGAAACTACTGTTCAGAATTCAAAAACAATTGTATCCAGTAGGAGAAACAGTTGGCCTTTCAGAATGAAAGCTATCATAAAATGTTGTTAAATCTTATCTTTTGGTTTATTTCTGCCCTGAAATTATCACAACTGTTTTACTATTATGGTTAAGTATATAAAAGTCTGTTGTCTCCAGAGCAACTAAGATTGCCTTCTACAGGCCTTTGTGGAATCTTACTCTATGGTGGAGAAACATTGACAATGAAGGGCGAACTGCAGGACCTATTAAATGGCGCTTATACCAGGCAACTCCTGGAAAAAACATCCTACAGAATCAATTTTGACCCCAGTTTCCAAAATCAAATTCTTCTTGAATCTTCTCCTATAGAGTGGGGAAAATGAAATACTAGTTTAAGTTGGAATAAATACATCACCATTTTATGATTTTTACCTCATTTGGGTCATTTTAACCCCTTTTGGCCCTTTCTGGGGTCAATTTTGACTCCAGATTCCAACATTCAAATTCTTCTTGAATCCACAGCTATAGAGGGGGAAAATTAAATACTATTACATTTTAATATGAAGTTGAAATAAATACATCGACATTCTACGATTTTTACCTTATTTGGGTCAATTTTGACCTTTTTTGGCCCATTAAAAAATTGCACCACCTCTGATTTCTACATCCACCCAGGTGATGATTTTTTTCTACTCTTCCACCTACCCCTTGGTGCCCAAAATTGGTCCGGGCTGGCGTACTACTAACATTTCTCATAAAATTTTGATCTAGAAAATAAAACAAACAAAAAACACATGAGATAAACTTTTTTCCAGGGGATACTAGCTCACTTTTAGTCGGGACTAAATGTACTACTAATTAAAGTACCAGTTTGTAAAGTTTTAGCCGGGGTAAAAGGATATGTTCCGCCGTTGAGTAGAGGGTGAAACTAATGTGAAGAAGTGGTCAACTGAATAGGACTTCTCATTCTTCACCGTTGTAGATGGATCTATATACGTTGGAGGACCATATCTCCTGCCGGTCGACCAGAATACAGAGTTACATGCGTGTGTCTTGGTAACGCCTTAACTGCAAACTCCTCCTCCGCTTCGCTGCATTTCTGATCGTGATTCTGGTTTACGTGGCTACGTATTCTATCGAAAAATGGGTGCTGAATATAAAGGATTAACAGCAATAGAGGACCTTGGAGAGAAATAATGCGTACCAAACACCACCCACAATGGTTCATCGAGGGGTCGAAAGAAGCTACAAACCCAAAGACCATCGATACCCACAAAAGCCAATATAAAAGAAAAAAATTTAACAAAAAAAAGTGAAAGGTTAAAGCAATTAAACGTGTTTCTAGCTAATTGCGACTACTCACTATAAACCACACATTCTTGGGGGTTGGGGGTGCATGTCAAAGACTAGCAAATCAGTGAGTCATCGACAGAATATGGATATAAATATCACAGGACAATCCTCTATTCCAAATTGACGGCAATAGCAGTTGATTTATAATACAGACAATCATAAACAATAGGACTACTTCGTAATCAATATGGTTTGTTTTTACCGTGTACCTCTTTCTGATTCATTATTTCGTGCATTATTCGAGTATTAAATCAGTTCCCAAGATTAAGGGGCTTGGTTGGTGTTGCCATACCCATCAGACTAGTTGTGATTTTATAAATGCTCGCATTAGCCCACGCACATTGTTACGAGCCTCATATTAGACTAAACTAAAATTGGTTCTATACATGTTCGTAAGACAGATTTTGTTATCACCGTTGGGAGGGGGGGGGGTGTGATATATAATATCATTTGACCACATATAATAAGGTGTTTTTCCGTTTGTTCCCGGCGATTTCGCACAATGGTGCATGATTCTTGTAAATATAAATTCCATTTCGCGCTTTTTTGGAAAGAAGGTATAATCCCTGGTGTTTTCAATTTCACAAAACCTAACATTCAATTTCGGTTTTTCTTATTCAAATAAGTGAATTATCATAAGACCGACGACTTTCTTTTATGAGATTCCAAAGACATTATTAGGCTTTCCGGTTTGATATATGCTGCCATTTCACGTTTTGCAATCGATTTTCGTGGTAAATCACTGTATCCTTGTTACTTACTAAATTGAATATTCTTTTTTATTTTGATCATTTTAATTTACAAAAGCGACACCAAATCAAAAAATATCATGTAGGCCTAAGCTGCATGTATGTAAATGTATGGTATAGTTGTATGTATGTGTTTTGACTGTGTGGTGTGTGTGTGGGGGTGTGTATGATTGAAACTTACAAGGATACATTCCTTGAGAGTATTTTCAAGTATAGACGATACCTTCTGATGTATATTTGGTTTACCTTTTGGGAGTATTTTTCTTCATTGAGGGAGTATTTGATACTAGAGTTACTAGAGTTGTCATATAACGGAATAAACTGTAATCTTTAGGTATTGAGGTTTATTCCGTAAAAGAGTAGAAAAGAGGATTTTTCTAGTTTAGTAAAACTATATAGGCCTGCGGCTATGAAAAGTGAGTAAAACTAGGAAGGAAAAATGAAAAAAATCTTTTCAAATGTCGAAAAAAGTGGCTTTAAGCTAGAAAAATCTCAAAACTATATAGGTTGAAATTCGTTCCTATATTAGTTTTGAAAAAGTGTATTTTTTCTTAAAAATGTCTAAAAAGTGTCTTTTTAAGAGATTTTCAGTAAAACTCCCACAATGTAGCTCTGGCAAGTTGTTTGTGGGTGGTTGTGTGTGTGTGTGGTGTGAAGACATGGGGAAAAGATTTTGACATATAGGCCAGAGTAGTTTCAGTATCTTTTGACATATATTTTATTTGAAGACTGTTTAGTGGTTATCTTTATGTAACAATGCTGCGAAATCGATTGCTTATATAGAGATTTAGAATGAAAAGGAAAATTAAAAAAAAACTTGATTGTGCATGTCCAATCAAATTCGTTCGAATACGAATTACCAATCAATATACGGAAATTGAGTGGCACCTTCGGGAAACCCCGCTTATTGCCCGTTTTTTAACGAAAAAGAAACCATTAAACTTTAAAGAAATTGAATTATCATTTGCTAAATGGAAAACGCGATTGTCAACGTTCATTCCATTCGCACGAAATCGAATACATATTTTACAAATAATATATGACACATTTGTGAAATCGCTCGGGAAACCTATCAATAATAATAATTAATAATTATATTGGCTTTTAAAAGGCCAATTCCTATATAGATCACGGCGCTGTTGCTCTATTACGCTACAAAATGATTCTGAAAAACTGTTTAGTTAATTAACAGACTTTCTTGTTTCTATAGAATCGGAGTTTAATACAGTTCTTAACAGTAGTTCAATAGATAATGAACGGTAAGTCTATTAGGAGTCCGTATTCAGCACACTATCATCTTCACATGTAATAATTTGCACTTGATATCAATTGAAATGTTCACCATAGACAATGCAAACCAAATTAGAGTAATGACTTGTTGAAAATAACAAACACAAGGACCATCTGAAATGTTATCTTGGCACGCTATATTAGTGTTATTATTTAAAAATTATTTCCTTACACTACATAATAAAATAGATTAAATGTATGGTGGAACAATCATTATAAAGACTATGAGGTAGTCTATAGGGCGCTTGCACGGCAGGTCAATAGGTGATCTTGGCCAGACCTGCCTCCAGAACAACCAAGCAGTGCAGAAGGAATACAAAGGAATCACTGCAAATAGCTGGAAAATCTTCAGGTGAACCAGGTGCATCGATTGTATTTCTTCGCATCCTTGGATTATCGGGGAGGGGCAAACAAAAGTCCATTAAAGTATAATTTACCTTCGTGCAAGGGCCCTATAAAACATAAGCGACATCCTCTTATACTTTACGTTTGTGATTCTTTACGTCCCATACATTACGTTTATATATTCCGATTTGAAGCACCACATGTAGTAGTTACATCGATGGTAAAGATCCTAATTTCCATATGTTGGCGATTGTCTCAATGATTAAAATTATGCTGACACAGCTAGAGCTCGGTGTGTTTAAGAAACAACCTCATATGACCATACGCGCTGCGCTCTCTGAGTTGGAAGGAGTTTTGAGATGATATTGCGAGTGAGAGACAGGGACTGGTGTGATGAGGAGTTGTGCCGATAGTGTAGATGGAAGAGGAATTCCGGAGGAGTGATGTGAGTGTGGTTGTTCTATTCTTAAAGGGGATGATATGGGTGTGGTGCATATAGGGGTTGGAAGCTGTTAAACCGTAGGCAATGAAACCACTGTGGAGAGGATACTATAAAAGAATAGAATTCGGAGAATGGTGGAGGTGGACGAGATTGGCAATTTGGATTTATTGCCAGTGAAAGGAAAAGTAACGATAGGTGTATGGTGAGTAATGGGAAAAGATATCCTCAAAAATGTTTACATCCAGTTCTAAGTGAAGTTATGCAACGAAATGTCTTTTTTTTTTGGGGGGGGACAATTTTTTTGTAATTTCATGTCATTTCATTGATTTGCCAGCAATAACAATTAAACATAAAAATTGCACAAATATTTACAAAAAATATATTTTAAGGCAAATATCAAAAATGGAGGGTACCATGGGCTGTGTGGAATGGATTACATTATCAAACCCTCTCCATTGCAAAAAGGACATAAGAAAAGGACAAAACATGAGTGGCTCTGGCAGGGAAAGACCAAACAGTGAAATGAGGTCACCCTCAAAGGGTTAAACCTGCGCACTCAAAAACAACAAAGGGACAAGAATGCAGGAAAAACATTTGACGTCATCACCACACAGCACGAAAACTCATATAAAATAATATAAAAATGAAAAATTAGAACAAATATTAAGACATACTATATGGCACTTACAAAGAAAC
>JAMKCH010031443.1:0-19763 GCA_023653785.1 Ophioderma brevispina | reverse complement strand
TCAAAAAGCCTTGCTGAAATACGATGTCACATCAAGCAACTATGACTCATAATAGAGATGCTAGATATGAGCAAAGCATTTCACACGGTTGACAGAGGAAATTATTTGAAATTCTATCGGAAATCCTAGATCCTGACGAACTACATCTAATGAAAGTCCTTATACGAGACGTACAACTGCAAGATCGCATAGGAAATGAGACAGGAAAAGGAAAAAGCAATCAAACTAATATAGGAGTACCACAAGTGATGCCTTAGCCCCAGTTTCTATTACACTCTATTAGCAAACGCAAATGGCAACCAAACCTCAACTCATTAAACTCAAACTAGAAGACCACAAACTCATACCAAAAACCACCAACCGCGACCGAGAAACCTACTTCCAAAGAGCTCTTCAAGACCACAACTATGCAACAAAATGGGACATCTACCTAGACATCAACTCCAATATGCGATGATTATCAGTTCAGACATGTCTTTGAGGCGGCGCGCGCGCGCGCGCAGTCGCAGCATCTAAAATGCTTGAGTCCGAGCGATTTATCGCGGCCTCTTGTTAAAAGCGGCTGCGAGTTTCTTACCTTCGTTTGAGCCGGCTGGCAACCCCAGCACAATACTTAATTTGGCAATATTTACTGATAAAGGTTCACGGAACACTATGCTTTACCAGGTACACGCAATTTTCAGATCGGTGAACGGACTGTGGTAAATCGTGCCGAGAGCAAAAATCTGCAGGTAATAACTCACAAATTTATCGGAACTCCAATGGAAAAGATTACCGCATGGATGGGGTACGAAAAATGAACACGGACTATGTGTAAATAATGCATGAAGGTAAACGTCGTAAATTTTAAAGCCTCGCATCGCACATGGTTTTGTTTTGATTGAGCCTGAAGCGAGTTTTGATCGCTACGATGGGCGCTGGCGCCGAAAGGAGTTTAAGGGGTCTTACAACATTACCGGAAATAGAATTTAAGATATATTTTGAATGAAGAAAGGAAATGACCGGGTTGGTACCACCTTTGTGGTCAAATTGTCTGTACACTATGCACGAAACATGTCAAAGAAAAGAAATGAAAGGGTGCCGGGAAAGGTGTTGGAAAGAAAAGGTTGTGTCGCCCGATTACAAGTTAAGAACAGACTTGACAATGGACACCAAGTTGATGGATTACATTATCAGCATCTTTGTGTGAATCGCCATATTAATGAAAACGTTAGCTTACTCCCAATTAGTTTAAGGATAATTCTGACTCTAATATTATGACTGTTGCCGACTCCCTTAGGTTAACATTTGTTACTGATATGTTTGACTGTTCGTGCATGCCCAGTTTACTCCCCCCTAGTCTAGACAGAGGATCCCTTTCAACTGAAAAAAAAAACTTTCCGATCGTGTTCCGAGGTTCAAGGCCTGGTTGAATAATTCTTTGAACAAATTGATACACTTGAATGATAACATCTCCATCATGGTAATTTGATTAAATATTGAGTGACAGTCCTAAGTTATGTAACTTAACGTGTTATAACTTGATTGCAGTAATAAACCATGCATGATGCTACACCTGATTGAAAATGCATGAACTTTAACTGCATTCTGGTCCCAAATCAGTTGCCGGTAGGCTTGTCAGCCATCTCTATTGCTTGTAAAAGCTCGTCTCAGCCAGAATTGGGAGCTTTTAAAAAGATTTCTGCAGCTCGCCTCAAGGGGCCAAGATGAGACTTGTTAATGCTCCTCTGAAAATTCAAAAGACAATGTTGTCAGTTGGATTCTCTAATTTGCCGACCACAAAATTGAGGATGTCAAGAACCGCATTCCTAACCATCTAAAAACTTTCAATCTCCATGTCAACGAGACAAACGGAAAAGAACATAGAATCAAAAGGGAGGGAAGGAAGGAGATGATAACAGAAAAAGGTAAATATTTCGGAACCTTACTGGACACTAATTAGACATCTCTAGAAGAAAACGTTTGGCAATAAGGCATTACAACCAAACTGAATAAAGCCTTCAGAGCAAGCTATCGATCAAAACAAAATCAGAATCTTCAACGCGTACGTTAGAAAGCATTTTCTATACAATGCCGAAACTTCTGGAAAATTAACAAAAAACCTTGCAGAAGACCTTGATATTTTTCAAAGGGTCACTACTCAGAAAAAAGAAAAATCCTAGACATCAGATGGCCAACAAAGATATCAAAACAAGGATGTATACGACAAAACAAAATCCACAGAATGGAGCAAGAGAATAATGAAAAGAAAAAACAAAAAAGACTACTATGGTTAGGTCATCTATTCAGATTATCGAAGAGAAGTGCACCAGCAAAAAACAAGCACTTGCGGAATGTAGCAGAAAGTCAAACGACCAAAAGGAAAACGAAAACCACATGGCTGGGAATGTCAACAAGAAATTGGTGAAATAGATTTGAAATTTGAAACCAGCTGACAAATTGCTCAAGAGAGACCCAGAATGGAGAGATATCGTTGATGGCGCTGTGTCAAAACAACTACGGAAACGTATATGATTGATGATGATTTTTGCCCCATGACCTAGAACACTGCAAGTAATTTAAAACATCTGGACAGTGGAGTCATCAGACAGAATGAAAAAACTGGTTTAGTGTTGCCACTGATGAAATCTGTTCGGCTATGAGTTCAGGCAATAAATTAATGGGTTTCCATGACGTTTGGCGTCACCAAAGTGTACATATTGTAAAAAAAACACCAACATTTTTGACTAGATTCCTTGCATTCCAAATGAAATACTCTATGTCAAACATAAGTCAACGAAATGGTTCTTGATTGCACTTTTTTTAAACAGTACATGCAAAAGGTATTTTGACCGGAAAGCGGTTAAAAACCAGGTTAAAACCGGTCAAAACTGGTTTTAACCGGTCAAAACTGCAAGACTGAAAACTCACTTGAAAAAATGTCCTGGTCATTTTGCTGGACAAAATAGGCAACATTGAGGAAACCAATGAGCCTGCCTCAGTTAATGCAAGCACTGACAGTGCTGCTCCTGCAAATGACGATGACATCCAAGAAGTTCCAACAACATCGTCCACCTCAAAAGTTCAACGTCCTCATGATGAAGATCAACCAAAGCCCAAAAATGCAACAGGTCTCAATTGCATTTGGTATAAAGACAGATGCTAAAACCAAGGCACGTCTGGATGAAAAGATTGCTAGAATGTTTTATGCTTGCAACATACCCTCTTACTCTAACACCACCTCACAAAACTCAATATAACTTAATGAGTTGAGGATAGAAAATCCAAAAAGATGCGATGACGTCATCGTACCAACACTCATATGAGCACGAAATCCAGCAACTCCCTCATTGATATTAATGTTGTTTTAAGTTATTGTGTGTTTAAAAAATGAAACAATAATTTTTGGTAAAAACCAATACAAAAATCCATTTTAAAAGTACAATTTGGGTTTTGACCACGTTTTGACCACTTTGGGGCGGTCAAAACTGCCCGGTTAAAACCAGGTTTTAACTGCCCGGTTAAAACCGGGGCGGTTTAAACCGTTCAACCCTGAGTACATGGGGGGGGGGTACGACATGCCAACCTAACAGCAACAGCAAATTCAAAACGGCATCAACTTCCTGGTGCTAGTCTGCTTCAAAGACTTAACGGTAGGAGGGCGCTCTTACACATATCGAACGGTTACACACAGACTTGACTAAAGACTAGGCCTGGTCACGAATATTTAAATCTAAATGACCGTTATTGGAAATTACACTATTTTGCAGCGGGGTTAATCCACTAACCCCGACGGATTTTGAAGCCAATATTTTTTTCTTAATTTATCATGATATTACTAAGATCTTTTGAACAAAGGTTTAAGAGATGATTTTTTAATGTCACTGGGACCGAGACTGCACATAGCAGTTTCCCAAATTACCGTTTGGAAATCCCCAATGCCCAAATCGAGCAGATCGTGTCCTACCCCCCCTGGTACATGTGTACTTTCAATATTTCTTCCTCATTTTGAGAATCTCTTGAAAACGGCCAGAATTTTAAGCTTGTGGGACATTTCTAAAGTAAAATTCTAAAAAAACTATAAAAGGGACGGTAACCGGGGACGGTAACGACTAACTTGAGTCTAGGAAGTTCAGACCGAGTCTAGGCAAGGATGTATCATCATGTCTAGGTATATCAGACTTTCATGTTTGTTTTCTTTTGGACTTGAACAAGTAAGGTCTGGACAATTTCAAATTCAGGTGCAGCATTATAGTGAGTTTGTGTACTGGAAGTTACCTTCATTGCAATGAACAAAGAAATGGAGTCAACATGCATTTCCAGTCGATAAGATGTGGTGTGATCAAGCAAAATGAGTCTAAAGTTGGCTATCAAGCCTGGAAAAAGTGCAGGCACTGGGAACCTGGTTCCCGGGAAATCTTGCTATTTGGAGGGAAATTTTTGTCATGTAAATAAAGAAATGCATAAGAATTGAAGGGAAATTTTGATTGCGTTCCCGGAAAAATTGGCATTTTTGTCCAACCCTGTCGGTCATATTCAATTTTTACTTTTGTAACTGTATGCAGGCATTTTTGTCCAACCCTGTCGGTGGTCATATTCAATTTTTCTTTTGTAACTGTAGGCATCCATTTAGAAAGCTACATTTTGCAGAAAACCCCATTGAAATCGACCATTAATTCCAAGACATTTTTTTATCTTTGTGTGCGCATATCTCAAAATCATATTGTGACTTCACACTCATGGAGTTTGGTTCTGCATATAGTTATGGGGGCTGGCTTCATCACGGCTGTTACATGTTAGGTCTATAGTCACACACATTAGAATTTGATTTAGATGTCATGATTTGAAAGAAATCATGCAAGCCAGACAACTTGCAAGTTGCAAATTATGTAACAAAAAAAAAATTTTAATAGTCGGACACCCAATACATAATTAATGAGTCCCCCACAAATCAGTTTCATGACTTTGGTTACACTAT
The DNA here is from genome assembly GCA_023653785.1 of Ophioderma brevispina. Classification (NCBI taxonomy): domain Eukaryota; kingdom Metazoa; phylum Echinodermata; class Ophiuroidea; order Amphilepidida; family Ophiodermatidae; genus Ophioderma; species Ophioderma brevispina. Next base: position 14,806 of record JAMKCH010031443.1, on the reverse strand, counting down.
AGTATAATGCTCATTAGCTTCCCTAATGATCTACTTCGCTAACTTACAGACTCACAAGCAAGATCAGTATAAGCCTCTGGTCTAGCTAATTACTCGCTAATTACTTAGTAATAGTTATTCACTTTATTTTGATCACTAGCTGATAAGTCCCGGCTATGCAATGTGACTTGCCAGATGACTTCTAGGCAAGGATCTTGCTAACCCTCTCGAATCGCACTTGCTACTCAAGCTGACCTAGAAAGCTAGCTGGTTTAAGTATCGCTAATTGATAGTAGATAAGTAACGGCAGGGTAAAGCGTATTTCTTCCGATCGTCTCTTTGGGACCACCCTGATACCCGGAAGTAGTATCGATTTTGATTATCAGGTAACAAGGCCGTAATTTTTATCATTGTTGTCCTGAAATTGAGCCCTCAAATCCATTTCAGTCCATGATATAAACAAAAAAACACTGTTTTATGCGTTAATCATCAATATTAGCCACAGTATGAATACGAGATTGGCAATATGAAATATGATTTCCACCATCAAAACCACCAAGATGGTTCCCACGGTATTAATGGGGAGTTGTATATGTGAAAATGCAGGCCTCATATCAAGTAGAGAACACAATTAGACATAATCAGGAACAAGTGCCTTTAAAGGTGCGACGAGAGATTTAAGGCATTCATAAATGGTCATATGGACATAATAGATTAGACACACAAAGATTTCTTACCTGGATTTGGCAACAGATGTCTAAAGTGAAAACAAAAGGTGATTTTTATTTGCTTTGTCATTTCGTATAATGCATAGGCTGGAATTTAATATTTGCTCCTAACAAATAGATATTTCACAATTTTGTACCAAAAAAAGTAAAAAAAATATTTTTCAGTGGAATCCTTTCAGATGGGTAGATTATTTGACAAAAACCTTTGTTGTTTTTTGGATACCTGGTAAATCTCTTGTTGCACCTTAACTTGACAGGTCTAGAGATATAATAATTGCAAATTTTGACTGTGAATTAATGTGCATCCAATAAATCTGTGTAGAAACAGCCACTTGGCAGGATCTGAATTGCAACTCAGTTTTGATTAAGCCCATGATATACTTACAGTACACAGCAGAACTGCATGGCAACACCAGATTTTTACTCAAGTTTTATGCATGATAACGAGAAGAAATTGCCTCGCGGTGTGGATCATGGGGGCTTCAAACTATTATGTCTGGAATCAAATCTGAGACGCGTCGCCCTGCGCCGATCGCAATGAGTGTTTGCGCCGAGCGTAGCACGCAACAAAAGTACAATTGACCTCTGCTGAATTGGCCAATCGCGCTAACGTATTTACGTTACTAGGACGCTTGTTACTAGGTCAAGTGCAGCTGTGCATACGCGGTCAACGCACAACATTTCAACGACGCGTCTCAGATTTGATTCCAGACATAATAGAACCCACAATTATACAAGAAACTGGTCTTAGCTATTTGCTGATAGCCTTTACGAAGCCGGTATTACTGAACGGGGACAATGGGCCAAATTATGTGCTCTTCAAAATTCCCTTTTAGCATAAACTTACAGTTTCTCTTGTTCTCCAGAACAACCCAAGCATGTAGAGAATACAAAGGAATCACCTGTAGAAATAGCTGAAATGTTCAGGTGAACCAGGTGCATGCATTGTATTCTTCGCATCCTTGGATGATCTGGAGGGTAAACAAAAGTCCATTCAATATAATTTACCTTCCGTGCAAGGGCCCCAAATCATCGACAGTGATTTGCAAAAAAGGCTTAGAAATAAACAAAATATACATCTACAATTTGCTTTCACATGTTGATAATGGCGCTAGTATTGCCGCTGTCGTCACTGTTGTGGAACTATACAATTATAAGGATTTCCACTGAATGTTGTATATCAGAATTACTACTTATGAATTTTATGCATCTATTATGATAAAAGACCTTCTCAGGTAAGTGTGTGCCTTGTTTTAAGAGCGAGGATAATATGAAACAATTTTTATTAGCTCCGAATATTTGCGAAACCTTTTTTCTTTGCAGCCTATTCATTTACATTGGCTGCTACAGGACAGGTTATTGTATACGGAAGTGCTTCTACCATGATGTGGGCAAAAGTGTAGTTTAGGACCCTACATGGTTTACTGGTTAAATACTACTTAAATCACCCCAAAATCGATCCACTCACCTTCAGAAAACCCTCTTCTATCCAATGGCTGCTTTAAAACACATTTTTAGTTTTTAAAATAGTCCTTAAATTGAAGGAAAATTGTCAAAAAAATCCATTTTCGAGCTACCGATAAGCGAAAAGCACTCCCGGTGAGGCTTGCACCGCGCAATCTTGCGTGCGCGTATTCTATGCCAAAACACGCTGTTACCCAATCGGAATGCCCCTTGGTTGTCCCTCTAACTTTTGGGCCAATCAGGGAAAGGTTACGAGCACACAATCCACAGAATGAGCAGCAAATACAAAAAAACTACTATGGTTGGTCATTATTCATTATCGGAAGAAAATGCCCCAGCAAAACAGCACTTGCTGAATGTAGCAGAAAGTCAAACGACCACAAGGCAACCTAAAAACCACATGCTTGGGAATGTCCAAAATAAACTTGGTGAAGCTAGGATTTGAACTTTGAACAGCTGACAAATTGCTCCAGAGAGACCAAATGGAAGATATCGTTGATGCGCTGTTTCAAACAACTGACGAAAAAGCTTTGATGGATGATGATGATTATTGCCTCAATGACCTTAACTTCAGTAATCCTTAACATCTGGACATGGAGTCCATCCACAGAGAACAACTGGGTTTTAGTGTCCCATGACTCTGTTCAGCATGACGTTCAGGCATAATTATAATGGGTTTTTCCATGAATTTGGTCACCAAATTGTGACATGATGTAAAAAACACCAACATTTTTGTCTAATTCCTTGCATTCCATGAATACCTATTCAACATAATCAACGAAATGGTTCTTGATTGCACTTTTTTTAACATACATGCAGGGTTGATCTTTAGGCAGTCCAAAAGTATTTTGACTGCGAATCGTTACAAACCAGGTTAAAACCGGTCAAAAACTGGTTTTAACCGGTCAAAACGGGTCAAAACCTAAACTCATGAAACTGCATATTAACAGTGCCAAGTTTGAAAGAGTGCTATTAGAGGTCCTAATTGTAATTTTTAATAATTTAAATTAATTATAATATTTCACAATAAAAGAAATATCATTACTTTATTACACACACACCTTTTTACCATTTTGATCATCCCCCTGCAGACTAGCTTCCATACTGCTTCCTGCCCCTTATTCAACATTACATAATCCATGACATTTTTCTGTCTTTACCCCATTTATACTCCCATATTGCATTTTGGCCTATGTGTTCTATCTCATCCATACTGACCTCCCATCAGTCAGTATCCTGTGATTTCAAGTCTTACCCCAGCCTTGTATTATTTTCAACTAGTTGAACTCCATATAGCCTATGGTATCACTTCATCATTTGAGAGTTTGGAAAGATCCACATCCTGTTTGGGGCTCTTATGAGAACGCCTGTAAAAACTTCAGCCCCCCTGTTGTAGAAACTACGATACTTCAGTCAGTGCAAAAACCGCAAGACTGAAAACTCCACTTGAAACAATGTCCTGGGTCATTTGCTGACAAAATAGCACATTGAGGAAACCAGTGAGCCTGCCTCAGTTAATGCAAGCACTGCATTGCTGCTCCTGCAAATGACGATGACATCCAAGAAGTTCCAAACAACATCGTCCACCTCAAAAGTTTCAACGTCCTCATGCTGAATATCAACCAAGCCCAAAAATGCAACGTCTCATTTGCATTTGGGGTAAAGACAGAGGCTACAACCAAGGCACGTCTGGATGAAAAGATGGCTAGAATTTTTTTAAATGCTTGCAACCCATACCCCTTACTCTACACCACCTCATCAAAACTCATAAATTTCTGAGTTGAGGATAAATCCAAAAAGTGTCGAGACTTCATCGTACTCACCACTCTATTCAGCACGAAATCCCAACAAAGGCCACCACCAAAAACTCCCCCCCCTCATTGTATTAATGTTGTTTTAAGTTATTGGTGTTTTTAAAATGACCATAATTTTTGGTAAAAACCAATACCAAATCCATTTTAAAGTACAATTTGGGTTTTGACCACGTTTTGACCACTTTGGGGCGGTCAAACTGCCTCGTAAACCAGGTTTTAACTGCCGCGGTAAAAACGGGGCGGTTTAAACCGTTCAACCCTGAGTACATGTCGGGTGGGGGGGGTGGCTCGACAGCCACCTTAACAGCAACAGCGAATTCAATACGGCATCAACTTCCAGGTTCTAGTCTGCTTCAAAGACTTAACGGTAGGAGGGCGCTCTACCTCTCGAACTGTTACACACGACTTGACAAAGACTAGTCCCTGGCACGAATATTTAAATCTAAAATGACCGTTATTGAATTACCTATTTTGGACAGCGGGTTTAATCCCTAACCCACGGTTTTGACGCCCATATTTTTTTCTAGTATCTATATTACTACGACTTTTGAACAAAGGTTTACGAGATGATTTTTTTAATGTCACTGGGAACGAGACTGCCATAGCAATTTCCCACATTACCGTTTGGAAATCCCCAATGCCCAAATCGAGCGATCGTGTCCCCCCCCTGGTAACATGTTACTTTCATATTTCTTCCTCATTTTGAGAATTCTCTGAAACGCCAAATTTTAAGGCTTGTGGGACATTTTCTAAGTAAAATTCCAAAAACTATAAAGGGACGGTAACCGGGGACGGTAACGACTACTGAGTCTAGGAAGTTCAGACCGAGTCTAGGCAAGGATGTATCATCATGTCTAGGTATTCAGACTTTCATGTTTTTTCTTTTGGACTTGACAATACGGTCTTGCAATTTCAATTCAGTGTCAGCATTATAAGGGAGTTTGTTCCTTGAAGTTACCACCTTCATTGGCATGAACAAAGAAATGGAGTCCACATGCATTTACCCCGATAATATGTGGTGTGACAAGCAAAATGAGTCCTAAAGTTGGCTCTCAAGCTGGAAAAATGGTCAGGAACTGGGACCTGGTTCCCGGGAAATCTTGCTATTGGAGGGAATTTTTTGTCATGTAACAAAGAAGCATAAGATTAAGTGAAATTTTGATTGCGTCCCGGCAAATTGGCATTTTTGTCCAACCCTGTCTCCATATTCAATTTTACTTTGTAACTGTATGCACATTAGAAAGCTAATTTTTGCAGAAACCCCATTGAAATGACCAATTAATTCCAAAGACATTTTGTTATCTTTTGTTTGCTATCTAAAAATCAATATGTGACTTCACTCATTTGGTTTGCTGCAAGTTATGGGGGCTGGTTCATACTTCTGTTACTGTAATGTCTTAGTCCACCATTAGAATTTGATTAGTGTCCTGATTTGAAAGAATCCATGCAAGCCAGAACCACTTGCAAGTTTGCAATATTAACAAAAAAATTTAAAGTCGGACACCAAATATTATGAGTTCACCTACAATACTTTTCTGACTTTGGTTCACGCATAGTATAATCCTCATTAGCTTCCCTAATTATCTACTTAGCAGTACAGACTCCACAAGATCAGTCTAAGCCTCTGGTCTAGCTAATTACTCGCTAATTACTTAGTAATAGTTTATTCATTTATTGACACAGCTGCTAAGTCCCTTGCTATGCAATTGACTTGCCAGATGACTCTAGGCAGATTCTTGCTAACCCTCTCGAATCGCACTTGCTACTCAACTGACCTAGAAGCTAGCTGGTTTACGTATGCTAATTGATATGTCTAATTAAAGGACCTTCGATCGTCTTTGGACCCCCCTGATTTTACCCGGAAGTAGTTCGATTTTGATATCAGGTGAAAGGCCGTATTTTCCTCATGTTGTCCTGAAATTTGAGCCCTCAACTCCCTTTCATTCCCATGATCTAAAGCAAAAAAACCTGTTTTAATGGTTAATCCTCAATATAGACAGTATTGAATACTAATTTGCACTATGCATCTTGCTCACCATCACACCACAAGATGGTTTCCCACGGTACTTAATGGCGTATATTCAAAAGCCAGGCTCTCATTCAGTAGAGAACACAATCAACATAAATCAGAACAAGTGCCTTAAAGTGCGACGAGAGATTTTTAAGGCATCCATATAATGTTTCATATGGAAAAAAAAAAAATAATAGATTAGACACACAAACGATTCTTACCTTGTATTTGGCAACAGAATGTCTTAATTGAAAACCAAAGGTGATTTTTTATTTGCTTTCATTCAATATAATGCATGGCGTGAATTTCGATTTGCTCTATACCAACTTAGATATTTCACAATTTTTTGTACCAAAATATTTTTCAGTTGAATCCTTTTCAGATGGGGATATTATTGACAAAACCTTTGTTTTTTTTGGATACCGTGTCCAATCTCTTTGCACCTTAACTTGACAGGTCTAACTCTATAATTGCAATTTTGCTGTGAATATAATGTGCATCCAAACATTGTGTAAAACAGCCATTGAGCAGGATGAATTGCACTTCAGTTATGTATTAAGCCCATGATATACCTTCCGCACAGCGTTGGCATGTCACACAATTTTACCAAGTTTTATGCTGCTCACGAGAAGAAATTGCTCGCTGTGACTGAATCATGGGCTCCACATTATGTCTGGAACTCAAAAAATCTGAGACGCGTCGCCTGCTCCGATCGCAATAGTGTTTCCGCCGAGCGTAGCACGCACCAAATTCCAATTGACCTCTGCTGATTGGCCAATCGCGGCTAACGTATTTAACGTTACTAGGAACGCTTGTTTACTAGTCACTGCAGCGTGGCATACCGTCCGCACACTTCAACGACTCGTCTCAGGTTTGATTCCAGACATACTAGAACCCACAATTAATACACGAGACTGGGGGTCTTAGCTCTTTGCTGATACTTTACGAGCCGGTCTTCTGAACGGACATGGGCCAAATTATTGCTCTCTATTCAAAATTCCCTTTTTAGCAAATACTTTCAGTTTTCTCTGGTTGTTCTCCAGAACAACCCAAGCAATGTGAGAATACAAAGGAATCACCTTTAGAAATAGCTGAAATGTTCATGTGAACCAGGTGCATGCATTGTATTCTTCGCATCCTTGGATTATCTGGAGGTAACAAAATCCATTCAATATAATCTACCTTCCTGCAGGGCCCCCCAATCATCACAGTGATTGGCAAAAATGCCTTATAATACAAAATATCATCTAATTTGCTTTCACAGGTTGATAATGGCGCTAGTACTGCCGCTGTCGTCACGGTTGTGGAACTAATCATTATAAGGATTTTCCCTGATGTTGGATATCTATTACTACTTTATGAATTTTATGCATCTATTATGATAAAAGACCTTCTCAGGTAGTGTTTTCCTTTTTTAAGAGCGTAGGATCTATTAAACCATTTTATAGCTCCAATATTTGCGAAACCTTTTTTCTTTGCAGCCCTCTTCATTTACATTGGCTGCTACAGGACCGGTTATGTATACTGAAAAAGTGCTTCTACCATGATGTGGGCAAAAGTGTAGTTTAGGACCCTACATGGTTTATGGTAAGAAATTACTTAATCACCCCAAATTCGATCCACTCACCTTCAAAAACCCTCTTCTATCCAATGGCTGCTTTAAACACCTTTTTAGTTTTTAAATAGTCCTTAATGAGGAAAAATTGTCAAAAATCCATTTCGAGCTACCGATAAGCGAAACACTCCCGCTGAGGCTTGCACCGCGCAATCTTGCGTGCGCGTATTCTACAGTATGCCAAACCCCGCTGTTTACCAATCGGAATGCCCCTTGGTTGGCCCTCTAACTTTTGGACCATCATGGAAGGTTACCAGAATAGTTCGGCCCATTTTAAAATGCGTCTTCAACTTTTCGACCGAGTGCGTTTTTACTCGCAAATTCTCCCCTTTTCTACAATCCACTTCTTTTCAGATTACCCGTTTTTCCAGTCACGGAAATTACTTTTATCGATGTAGGTAGTTTTATGATTTTGGTTACATGTTTGGTGTCCCTTTACAGGGCGGAAATGTTGCCGAATTTTGGGCGATTTTCAAAAGTTTAACTTGTCGTTTTACCCCCTAATTTCCCTCGTTTTTTAAGCCCTCCCTCTCCAAAATAACCTTGTTTGAAGTGTTCGCGGAGGCTATCTATCTAGTCTGGTGCTTAGAATGATGGATTAGAAAGATTTCACCCTATATAGGGTTATGGTCCTAATCTACACGTTTTACCATGATTTGCCGTACGCCCCATAAAAATGTTCATCACGTAAGAAGTTCCCTTTACTAACTGTTCTTGACTTTGTGCCGTATTGTTGACAGTGGAACCCGGTTTTTGAATGAACTGCCGCTCTGCTTTGTCAGGAGATAGTAGGGGCTATAGCGGAAAAAGCCCGAGCAACCTCGGGCGTTGCGTCTTTGGTTGGCCCAAGCAGTGCGTGTGTGTATTGCATTGAGGCATCAACACTGTAACGGTGATTCGTCTCAATCACACGGCTAGAACCATGACAAATTGTGTAAACAATCCTAAGTTTTTTTAAGATAACAAGATACAGCTCCCGAACATCCCCACCATAAATCTCAAATCAGAATTTGAGTCTGCCTATTGATACTACATCCTGATCGTCTGAATTACAATACATCACACGCCATGACGCCGGGTGTTGGTCCCGACGCTCACTGATCTGTTTTCGACCCTAGAAGTATGATCTGATGAGGTTTTGAATCAGGGGGGGGGGGGGGGGGGGGGTCATGATGGTGCTGAATTGCCGGCGCAGGACTCGAATTACATGGATCATCTTGTTTTGTATAGCAATGAGCCTATGTGTGTTGTTGACTCAGATATTATGTTGGAACAGAATTTTGGGCGAAGTTGCCGAAATTCTTTCTCCGCGTCTGACGAGATCAAATTACTCCTTAGCTGCCTCGCTATTCATGTTCTTCTTGACATGCTGCCTGAACCCTAACATTCAAAATAAATGTAAATTCATGAACTTTCTCACTGTGGGAATTCCCAAGCATACATTGTCCAAGAGTCACTGACACTGACCAGCTGTACAAGTGTTCGCTTCGCGCGATCGTTTGGGTCATAGCATAAATCCTATTTCTTCACCGTACGCACTTGCCCCCCAATTGTTGGTCAATAGGGACATGACACGAGCACGACCTACTCAATGTGGGCATTGGGATTCTGTCCAACTTAAATGGGTATGGTCCGATTTAAGGATTGAAGTTTTCCTCTTGATCGATTGTCCTTCCCTCCAAAACGTCATCTCAAGTTTCGCGCGATATTTCAATCCGTTTTGATGCGATAGCTAAAAACGTATTTTGTAACCCATAGAGTACTTGTGTAAAATTAATATTGTCGGCCAAAATGGGTCATATTTCGCTCATAACTTCCAAACCAAGCATCCTTTTGCCCAAGTTTCAAAGGGTAAATGAGAAATAGTAGCTTTCTTCTGATACCGAATGTTTGACCACTCCGGTAAAATCTGGAGTTCTGGGGACGAGGCTTATTAGCGATCGGGCCATGGACCTTTATTTAGGAATTCTTTACGTCCATTCTATGGCAGTCTCGGTCCCATTGACATTACAGAATCTCTTTCATTTTAATCAGGCTTTAAATCTTGTAATATCCAACCTAACGCAACAAGATCAAACAAGCATCACTTCCGGGTGCTATCTTTTCACCCTGCTTTTCAAACCTTACCGTTAGGGGACGCTCTTAGCATACGAAACCGGGGCCGTTATAGAACGGTTACACCATGCGGTGGCGGCCAAGCTTTCATTTGATCGAAAACTGCCGAACGGTCATGGACGAGCCTGAATAGTGACCGATTTTGAATTCACTGTACGCAGGGCCGTACGAGGATTTAATTTGGGGGGTGCGGACTTCGAAAAGTGTACCTTTTTTCGAAAGTGGACCTTTATTGATAAATGTGGACCTAACCCCTAAATGGTCCTCTTTTGACTTTTTTGAATATTTTATCTCCAAAAGTGGGCTTCTTGTCCATTTTTAAAATTTTGGGGATGGAAAAGATGTGGAGGGGCCTTTTTATAAACAAAATTCAGCAAAAGAGTGGACCCTTTACCCCTTTTGTTGGAATTTGGGGGGGGGGTGGGGTGCGGCCGCACCCCCCGCACCCCCCCCTGCGCCGGCCTACTGTACGCTTTATAAATAGATCATGAGTGCGAGTGTAGCCGCAACCGATCTGATTGCTTTTGCCTTTAGTCGGTGGGTGCATAATTGTCTGCAAACATCATCAAATCGTTTTTTTAAAGACCGGACATTAGAGAATTGTCCACATGCAGGTCACCGAATCATATTCCCGTCGGTGAGCATGGGCTACCTGGTACCGTGCCTGGTACATGGTCCGCAGCTATAAAAGCGTGACCCTGCGATTGAACATGAGGTCAACAAGCCTCTTTCACAATGACCCGTTTGTACCGTATTCATACAAAAAATACTTATACTGGAGTTGATTCTCAACTCCAACTGATTTTGGAGTGGAAAAATATTGATAATAACATTTTTTGACTTAAATATATTGTCAAGTCTTCGTGTTACGTACTAAACCGTGGACGGCCAAAACTACGCTATCTTGGCGGCCCCCCCCCCTGGGTTCCACACATTTTTTTTCCAGGCTGCACAGTTTTGACTAAAGACTAGTAACCCCCATTTTAGACATTTAGTTCCAGATACACTACTTTTCATATCGAAAGCCATATTCTAAACCAAATTTTCTTCGTAGCTGGAAAATTGCAAGCTTATTTTCTGAAATTGTTCGAAAAACCTAGGTCAGGACACCCCTTTTTGGCCTCAAATCAGCTCAGGAGCCTCCATTTTTTCAATCCAGGCACACATAACCTACCCCCCAAAAAAGTTGAGATTTCCCCCCCCCCCCCCCGGTAAAAGCCGGTAGGAACCATAGTCCAGGGCTCCATAGAGACACAGATTAAAACGATGAAACTAATGTTTCGTGAGAGCAATGAATCAAGTGCCTTATCATTCACCGTTGTAGGCGGACTAATAGTCCCGAGGACCATATTTCCTGCCACACCTGTTTTTGGATTCACGGGATGCTGTTAGTCTCGTTCCCAGTAATTTGTGGTTGTCCCAGCTGGCAAGTAGACCTGCAAATACTCACCCAACAGTCTGGAGAAGTTCGTTACGGGCTCGTCCGCTGATTTGTTTTACAAGTGACTTTTGAGACAAAAAAAAAAACATCGACCGACCGGTACAGGTATTTAAAATCATGCTTCCACATTCCAACGCCGTGCACCTGTAGGCCTATAAAACAAACAAGGACTGTATGCATATTCCTTCTTTCCCACGAACCGTGTCAGACTGGAACAAGATCCCAGAACACATTGGTATTACAAATCCAATCAACATCAATTCCTTCAAAGAAGCAATCAAAAACTAGTCAACAAATGAACTAAACAACAGTACTCCTCCTGAACGCGTGAATCCTCAGGATTTTGGCCAGTACCAAAACAAGACAAGACAAGATGTGAACGATGTCTTTGTACTTAAAATGGGCTGAAACATTGGCCAAGAATTCTTTTTAAAGGTTTATTATTGCACTTTGGTAAAGTTTACTTTAGCCCAGGCTGTTAGGCCCTGCTTTGAACCTCCTTGGAGAATGAACTGCACGTTGTGAACGATCGGCCAATTGGAGGACTCCTATCGCTGACTAATCGAGCGATCGGCCCCTAAACGAATTCACCAACTTCTTTGTGTGTGCGTATTGATCATATTCGCAGTATCCGTTCCGATCCGCAGGACAACAACCCACCAAGAACATGGGACCGAGTCCGAGACAGCCCTGGACCAAGACTATGGGGGCGGGGGGTGCGTTAGGATGGCATGTCCTACCCGTGTTTGGTTGCGACTTGCCAGTGGGTCGTAACCGGAGACTTAGGCTATATCATAATTTACAGGGCGCACACCATACAATACTGCTCCATTGAAAATACGGTAAAAACGGTAACTTTTCGGACTGGTTACACAGTGTGCGCGTTGCTTTAAATTTTCGCTATTTTTAGATTTTATTAGATAGACCACCTACACACAACATCAACGCGCTAACTAAGAGTGCGTGAATGAAAAAAGCCGAAAAAAATTCAAACGTCACCGCTACACGGTTGGGGTCCGGGGTGGGAGCGGGGTGGAAGTATTAAAACATGTATACTTCCCGAAGTTATACGGGTTCACCAGGGTTCAGCATGCGGAGACCCTATATGAGACCACAAATGGATACCCCTAGCCAAGACCAGACCTATTGGGCCAGTTTACCATTGGACTTTTTATTCCTGGGATTTTACAATCCATTTGAGTTATTTTATGGAGCAGGGCCGTACGCATTTTTTTTTTTGGGGGGGGGGTTTCAATAAGTGAACTTTTTTGGTAAAGTGGACCTAAACCCCCCATAAATGGTCCTTTTTGGACTTTTTGAACATATCAACACCAACAAGTGGACTTTTTTTTGGTCAAATTCTCAAAAAAAAAATAAAATTTTGACTTTTTTTATGCAAAATTCACAAAATGTGGGCTTTTGCCCTTTTTGGGGATTTTTGTGTGTGTGTGTGGGGGGGGGGTGTGTGGGCGCACCCACCCCCGACCCCCCACCCCCCGCACCCTCTGCGTACGGACCTGTTATGACTGTTTTGTTCTGTTTAACGCTGATATCAATTCTAGCAGAGTCTAGATCTAATTTTATGATCTATTTGAGACTGAAAAGTCATTTGATACCCTATGTTAGACTAACAGAGACATAGGTTGATTTTGGATACCCTGTCCAGGTCTCAAGTTTTTGTAACTACGGGTGGATACCCGACCAGTATACCCCCGATCCCCCCCCCCCCCCCCCGAAACTGTATTACCCCCTGTATTCCCCCAATAGATGATCTTTGACCGGTGTAGTCTTGGAACAAGCCATGACACCCATAGCCCTGCAGGATGTGTGTGTGTTTGTGTGTATTTAAATGGGTGTGCACATGCACACAGTGGGTATATGGTGGGTGAAGACAACTTTTAGTTAGCTGCTCTCTGCAAATTAACCCTGACCTATCAGCATAAATGCATGGATCCTCATCTCAGTCACTTCACCTCATCTCAAGCGGTCTCCAGGTAAATCTAAAATCATAGGGGGGGGACATTACAGGAATTAACCGTAATAGGTTAACAAAAACCTGGCGCCACTCCTGCCGGTCAGGCTCTTGTCGACTGGCACTTTTCCATTTTTGGTACCGATATCCGCAGTCTCTTAGTATTAGTATTTGGTTTACACCCTTATACTGGAGCTTTGCCCGGGGCTTTGCCCCTTAATTATAATATTCCTTTCCTTATCAACGCACTTTCCGCTCTTTCACCCTCCTCTCCCTTCACTACCGATCCGTACTGTTTTAACTAATTTTGCTGCTGAAGAACAAGCAATTTCCTGGGAATGCGCTATTCAATATTTCAATGTTGGTCTGCTGTTCAAACATCGACCTCTTGGTGTGTGTGGAGCACTGGTGATCAGCCGTACTTGGATCGTGCCTGCTATAGTATGCAGCTGTACAATGACCAAACAATCTCCTTTTTCAATTTCATACCCCATGGCCATTTAACATAGTTAATTGATTTGTCAATTCATTGGTGAAAACTGTACCCACTACAATAAAAATATCTCCACGTGAAAAGAATCAAGTGAGATATCGAGTTCTTCAATAGCACTATTCAATGGTACGTGAAGTGCAACAAGTGTATGTGGCCTACAACCTTTTCTCTCTGTTAGGTTTGGCCTCAATTAAGTGTTAATGTTTTTTGGATGTTTGACAGTGTACAAGTGTGCCTTTGAGCCAGCCTGTATTTTGATTTATGTACGGAGACTTTCTCCTCCATGCATATTGAAAGGATGTTGACTGGTCTCAAAATGTCTCCATGTATTTTGTCACTTCCCCAATTTATTGGCACTTGCAATATGTCTTGCCATGAGCACTGTTCTATTTTTCAAGGCAATACTCAACCCCATACCATGGTATCTTACCTTAGAAAATTGATGGGCATTTGCAATACGTTTACAACAATTCGACCAACCAGGGAAGAATGATCGAGTTTCTGCCTTCAGAGAGCCCAAAGTCCCATGCCATCTCTACACTGCAAAGTTTGCAAACATATTTAATTGTAACATATTTTGCACACCGCATAACCATCTTCTTGGGTGTTTCTGTATTGTTCTGTCACCATACCACATCCCGACACCTAAGACATGTTTACAGGTCTCAACTCTCTTCAATTCAATTGTTTGCAGTGTTTTCTGCAAGTTGTTAGGTGAAATCTCTCATTGCAACATAGATTTCTTACGGTAGGTCACAAATCAAATCAATTCTTAACAGGGTAATTACTTGGTAAATGTGTCAATCCTTTATTAACTCTATGTAACAACATGCAGTATGTACAACCTTATGTGACAATTATCTTGCAATGTTGGAACAATAGCACAGCAAGATTTCATAAAAATAAATGTTGACATAATATTGCAACAAAATAGAAAACATATTAACCAAAATATATGATGGGGCAAATAAGATGAGCTCTTGGCCTACACTGTGTAATCTGTCCATTACATAAACCTAATACACTCAGATTAAATGTTATCCCATTAATATTAATTTTAACATGCATCAGTTTCCTTAGTACGATTACAATATTTCCATGTTGTATCATTTTTTATGTAAAACCCAAACATAAATTTACATCACTTACAACTTTTCATGTTTTTAGACAAGAC
>JAMKCH010031442.1:60000-64685 GCA_023653785.1 Ophioderma brevispina | reverse complement strand
GTTATGACTAAAATATCCGATTTTGTCCTCATTAGGCTGAGTTTGGTCCTATTACTTGTAGGGCATGTTAGGACACCGATAACTGTTACAAACATGCAAAAATTTGATTGTTGATGATTTTTTTTTCGATTTTCTGCTTTAGCAAATCACTGATAGTATCTTTAATGTTTATGGAAGTTATTATGTTCAATAATTCACAAAACCCAGGGTTTCAAACGTTAGACATACACTTTGGATGTCCATAGCGTACTTACGCATGTAGGCCGATGCTACATACAGCAAAATACTGAAGCTTTATTCGATTTTTTTTCGAGTATCAACAGTATCGTAATCGTACATTATTATGAATTTTCAATTATACTAAGTACTATGGTTTACAGGAAAAATACTATACATTTTACAAGAAAATTCTGGCACCAATTCTGCTAACAAAACCCCGTAAAATACAGCTTTTACAAGTTTCCATTCAAATATCTATAGCTTGATGTAATATATTTTACATTAAGTATTAAGTTTGATTAAATCAATTCTAATTACAAAATAAAAAAATAGTACCTCATCAGTCCTCTTTTCTAGCTTCATTGGCATATTTTGCCTGTAAGAGATGATGACGGCTAGAAAATCATACAAACATGGTCATTTCTAGCGCCCTCCGCAGGCAAAAGTATGTTTAACATGTTCAATACCACCGTCTGAGGCGATCGATCGACTCTTTTTGAGTACGCCAAACAGGCGAATGCGCATTCGTCTCCTTTGACATAGAAACCGATGACGTTTTTTTAGTTTTTGCAAACAGACCAATCACTTTATAATTAAATTTGACAAGGAAAACAAAAGATACTTGAATTGAAAGCGTGCTCAAAATGAAGAACGTTTCAATGTCCACTATTTACACATGAAATCATTTTCCTAAAATGTTTCAAATTTTAGATATGCAAGTTCATAATTCTCTAAAACTTCAATCGCCCATATCTCGAAATGTGACTTTTGGTCGATTGGCCTGTTTGGAAGATTCGTGACGATATGAAATATATGTGCCTACCAGATGGTAATAAAGAAGGGTCATTGAAGCTTTATGTTGATATTATGAAAAAAGGGGCGTCATTGGTTGTAGATTGAAGTCAATGGGGTCAATGGGTGTCAGTTTGATGTCAAAATGGGGTTCAAGGACAGGCAGTTGATATCCACAAAGATATGGGAGCACCCCACCACCACCATCACCACCACCACCAGGATAGCATATACTGCATGGTCTACCTCAATTATCATTACAAATCTGTTTGCAAAACTGTTTTTTACAGAATGTAAACATCCAAATTGTTTTCAAACTCTTGGAAGTGATTTCAGTAAGGTCCTTTTCACTATGTCAATGTTTTTTTATTTCATGCCATTATGTCCCTTTAAGTATTAAATGCTTGATGTAGTAATGATATGACAGTGAATATAAGCTGGGTGGATAAATGCTCACATTTGATACAGCGCTTTATCAAATTACGGTCAAAGCGCGTTCCATATGAAAATGACAATTTAGCGTATTAATATCGAATGCCTCAACTTGAACCCCATTTTGACCTCAACTGACACGGTGCCCCATACCCCAACCCCAACCCCCGCCCACTCGCTTCAATATACAACCAATGACCCTTTTCTCTCACAATATCAACATAAACCCAAACTTTCAATGATCACTTTTACTATGAAAAAAATCCAACACCCTGAAAGCTGTTTTCGTACCACCTGGTAAGCACATATCAGACAAATTTATATTCAGTCCCCCCTCCATGGTTGCCACCCAATACTCTGTATTTTATCATCTTGCCACCTCACCAGACCTCCACAGGTGGACTATACTATCATCTGAACTAATGGCTGTCCCAGGATTGAACAAAGTAATATTGATGGGGGTGTTTAGTTAACCCCCGAACACCATTCTTGCCCTGGTATAATTACTACATCATAATTACTACTTAAAATACCCCGCATAGCTAAATTCCTTATGGTCACTAGACGGTCAAATATATTTTCTTTGTCTTCATATTACCTGTATTAATTTTTGTGCCCCCGGGGCCCCCCGCGGAAATAACATCCATTTTGGGGGTGCGTTCAGGAATCGGCTTGGGGCTTTTTAACCTAACATATCTTAATTTCCTCTAATTCTGATCTAGAAAACCACACGAGATAAACTTCCACACTGAAAGCTATTTTGGCACCATCCGGTATTTATAGACACATATTAATTCGCCATATTGAAGTGCACCCCACCCCCCATGGTTGCCACCCAAAATACTTGCATTTGCCACCTCACCATACCTCCACCAGACCTTTTACTATCCCTGAAACTTACTGTTCTGGATTGAAACAAATTACATGACTTCATAAATTGTAGTTTTTTGTGTATTTTAAGCAATTTCACTGTATTATTAATAAGGGGCATTAGTGGACCCCTACAACTTTTTACCTTCGGTTGTCATTACTGAAATGAAGTACATTATAATTAAATACCCGAATAAGCTTAATTTTTAGGTCATTTACACAGTCCAGGAATTATTTATTTGTCTTCATATGTACCAAATAATGGTTTTTCTTAATTTTTTGACCATCCCCCCCCCCAGGGTGATCCAGTTACGCCTCGGGGGCATAGTATGGTTTTTGAGATCACCTTGAGCCTCCTATAATTTTTTACCATGCCCTCAAAGCAGTCAATATTTGATCTATATGAGTATGTGCTAAACATAGCACCAGAACATCATATAAGTCTGATTTTACTAGAAAATTTCTCCAATTCTTCACAATGTTTCATGTACTTCATAGCAATGCTCCCGTGACTGTACATGCAATAGTGAGCAGTAAGACATTGTAGTCAAACCACTTCGCTCAGCAATTTCGAACGAAAACCTTCAAATTCTTCTATTGTTCTACATACATCAGACTATGCTTCCCTGAGAACCAATGGGGTTCGTCCGCGAAACTTGAATCGTAAGTATATACGAAACTTTGCTGAGCGCTTGTTACGATTTCTACAAGTTTTGACTTACGTGCGTTCGCGAAAAATGGACGTTAGACAGTCGTAGGAATTACCTTTCGCATATCTTAGGATCATTATTACGCGTCTTCTATTTGGGTGGCAGTCGTGGCGTTTGCAATAGGTACGAGTCGGTGTTGAATGCGTTCTAGTAATATAGATCAATGGATTTTAGAAGCATCGCGTGGTTTGGGGTTAGTGCAGGACTTATTGAAACGGGTTGAGTACTCGGACTCCCCTAGCATATTAGTAGAATTCTCATGGTTGATGAGAACCGAGTTAAATTGGCTTGTTATTATTAGCTGTGTACTTTCGATAGGTATTAGATAGACCTACACTGGTACAAGAAAATGGCTTAAGAACCAAGAGGGGCGGGTATTTTTCCTCATTAGGAGTCAATCTTATAGGTGGGAAAGACAAAAAAAATATTAAAAAAAGAAAAGTAATATAGGCATAAGCCATAAACGATCGCAAAAGGACATGAAATGAATGAAGCCTGAGCCAGAAGGAAAAAGGTCGGTAAGCAGAGAAGAGAGATACAATTACTAGCGAAGACTTGCCACTGTGATTTTGTAAAGATTCAAAAAACTCGGAACGAGTAATAGATGACGAATAAGTGTGGCACGTTTAAGGCGGACTCAATATTTTGAAATGTTTTTGTTTGATATTAATTAATCATCTGAAATACTCTATTCCACCACCAAATATTGAATTTGAAACGTTGTGATGTAGTTAATATATTTATCAGTGGCGGCACCAGACCTCTTTTTCGGCCTTTCCTCAATCCTGCGCGGCCTCTCCTCGGTGGGGTGGGGGCAAACGGGGGGCAAAGTGAACTCTTGGGGGGCAAAAGTGAAATTTGGGGGGGCAAAAATGAAAAATTTGGAAATTTTTCACCAATTTGGCCCAAAAAATCGCTGATTTTTGGCCCCAAATCACTGAATTTGCCCCAAATCCTTCATTTTTCTTTGACCAGGGTGGCTGGGGCAAACGGGGGGGGGGAGAAAAATTTGGGGGGGGGGCAAATGCCACCAGAGAAATATATAAAATAACAAGAAAATAAGAAAATAATAAAAAACAAAAAAAAAAAAAAAAAAAAAGAAAAAAAAAAAAAAATCCAAGAATAAAGAGAAATGGAAGAGAAAGAAGAAGAAGAAAAGAGAAAAAACGAAGAAAAGAGAAAAATAAATAATAGTAAAACACAACAAAAAAAAAAATAAAAAAAAAAGTTGAAGAAAAAAAAACAACAAAAAAGACAAAGAGAAGAAAAAAATAAAAAAAAGAGAATCTAGAAAAAAAAAAAACATAAAAAAAATGAAGGAAAAAGAAAGAAAAAAAAATAAAAAAACGGAAAAAAACAAAGAAAAAAAAAAATTAAAAAAAAAAAGTAAAAGAAAAGAAACAGAGACAAAAAAAAATATAGTAAGAAAAAAAAAGAAAAAAACGAATAATGAAAAAATAAAAAAAGAAGAAAAAGAAAAAGAAAAAGAATAAAAAAGAAGAAAATAGAAAAAAAAAACAAAAGAGAAAAAAAAAAGGAAGTAACCAACAGAAAGAACAAAAAAAAAAGAAGAAAAGGAAAAACAGAGACAACAGATGGAAGAAAAAAAAAAAAAAAAAATCCAAAGAAAAAATTAATAAAAAAAAAGAAAGAAAAAGAAAG
>JAMKCH010031442.1:0-57500 GCA_023653785.1 Ophioderma brevispina | reverse complement strand
GGGGGGTCATGCTGGGTGAGGAAAAGAAAAAAAAAATAAAAAAAAATGAAAAAAATAAAAAAAAAAAAAAAAAAAAAAACCCCCCCCCCCCCCCCCCCCCCCCCCCGGCGCCGCCACTGTATTTATATGTGTGTTAGTAACAGTACCATAGATAGGCCTATATGATATCGCTTCCACGACTGAATGACTTATAGTATCCTCCGGTTTATGTTAACATAGTTTATTGTAAATTGTTAAGTCCATACAACTGCTATGACTATATTTAAAACACGTGCGAGCTCCACGGACTGTACCTATCATTACGTGACCAGCTCTTTGCACTTCCATTTATCTACGCTTGATTTTATGCGAATGCATGGGAATTGGTACAACAGCCTGTCATTCGATAGGTCTACCTTCCGTGTAGTCTGCCATGCTTTGTTATGTTCCACGATATTTTGTCTCATTGATTTTTTTTTGTTGTAGCAACCATTGATGCATGAGTTGTTGTATAATAGTGTTAATATCTAGTTGTAATCACCATTCCCTAACACCCTCCTGAGTTATTATTAATAAATGCGCAGTTCGACCGATGCGTGTCAAACTGTGGAAACCTAAATACCTTGATGCCTACCCAAACATTACCTTGATGTACCCATATCCAATAAGTAGCATCATGTGACCGCCAGGCAGAGTGAATTGTCTCTTCGATTGCTCCTGTTGGTGTACAACATGGTATGTTCCTTCCCCACTTCCCTCATTCCTCTGAAATAATGTGATTGTGAGTTTATACATTCTTGTTTCATGGGTTTATTTTGTTCATTACGTTGTGTTCATCTGTTATATCTTGTTTGATTTATATTATTCATTCGCTACAAAGAGCTATAAGAAATGCCCTCTAGATATTGAATTATTTTTTTTTGTATTTTGCTACAACTGCATTTTATACACATTTTGTTTCAGTCATTGAGACATGGAGGTGTGACTTTGCCCATCTCAATTTATACGGGAAAGGGCTTAGGGACTATATCATGTACTTGCCCTTTTAAAATTCTGACATCGCCCTCCAGAACTTATTGACTTGATATATGGTCCAATCGTATATATGTTTTATTGCATCTGGTAAAATTTATGCAACTAACTTTATTTAATTTATATAATTAAACCACCAGTGAGATCACGATTTGCATCTTTTTCCACGTGGCCATCTCTCCCTTGCAATTCAATTCTCACACATTCAATTTCGCTTTTTTTTTTTTTTAATTTTTTACAGGAAAATTAATATACTTGATTTTGGTAGGCCTACCATCCGTGTAGCCCACATTGTGAAATAGAATTAAAGTCCATTAATTATAATCTCTTTATACTGCATTTTTTGTGTTCATCTCCAACCATCTATATAGGGAGCCTTAGCCACCATTGTATATATTGTTTATAAATATTTTTGGGACATCAAGCGAGTTGGCTTTTACGCTGATATAGTGTGTTTGTGTATTATTGTCCCTCACATTGAGTATTTTGCACCATGTCCAAGCTACCTGATTTGTATTTGAGTACCAAAATTTGACCCATTTCATTCAATGATCCTCAATCATTCACTCCTCGACCACTGAATGACTGTAATATTGGATCACATCCAAGTACCAACTGTAGTTATTACATTCGGAGCGTCGTAAGTGATGGGGGGTTTGCCTAAATCTAAGGACATTCAGCTGTCATTATTTCATCAATGTTCGCAGGGCTTTAACATAAACACTTCCACGATGTCACTAATTATCTTTACCATTAATCATAACTTTCACATCCTTGGTTTTACAGAAACTTGGTTTAGCTATGATCATGAATCTAAATTAGTTGACTCGACGGTTACTCAGTTATTTATAAATTCATTTACGTCATGCCCGAAGAGGAGGCGGTTGTTTGCCTCCCCTTTTCATTCACACAACATTGCCTTTGAACTAAGGACCGACCTAAATATAATTGCACGGATGCGACTTATTTATCGGAAATTAATGACCATCAACAATCCAGCAGTGAAAAAAAACTATTCGTTGGATCATTTATCGCCCAGAAAACAAGTTACATTGACGAGTTTTATCTTGAGTTTTCAGTGTCTTCAATACAAGTTAAACAATGAGTCCAAATCTTGCTATATAATGGGCGATTAGTTAAAATCGATTTCTTTTGGATTATGAATCCGATCCTAAAGTTAATGACTTCTTAATCTTATTTTCTCTACTGATTTTTTCACTACCATGATAGGCCTACCCCGAATAACAGGAACTTCTGCCACGATCATTGATAACATCATAACAAATGATCTTTTAGCCAATGTAAATGCAGACGTCTTAGTCAATGATATATCAGACCATTTTCCAGTTCTATCAATTTCTCAAATTCTGATTCCAGATTTTACTTTCAAATAAACAAAATTCGTCAACTAAACAGTCACGCCAACTTAAGCCAAGCAACATCAAGGGTTTAAAGAAGGGACTATCATCCACTACGTGGACAGAATGTGTATGACGATGCCAATCCTGATACAGCTTTAATACTTTTAAGACAAGCTATCAAATATTTTAATATTCACTGTCCTATTAAATTCAACCAAATTATCTAAACGTAAAAACGCCCAGGAGAAAACCATGGATAACGTTGGGCCTAATCAAATCATTAAACTAAGATAATTATTTAGAAAAATACCGCTCCAAAACATAACGTAATAAAATAAATACACAAAATCGCAATACTCTAAATTGTCTTCGGCGCATCATTGCTTAAACGTAATCATATCACAGCAGAGCTGGATGCCAACCGGAAAAACAATATGAAAAAAACATGGGCAAACTCTAAATAATCTTTTGGCAGAAAAAACAAATCCACCCAAACCACCCTCATACTTATTGACACTAATGCTCTGAAATTTAAAGATCCAGTCGAAATCGCTAATAAATTCAACGACTTTTTCACCAACCATTGGTCCTTCACTTGCTGCTAAAAATTCCCCTCTGATAAGTTTACTTCTCTAAATCAAAAAAATCCAGTTCATCTCTTTATCCCCACGAGTAATTTCCTCCTGCCTATATAAGGAAGAAATTTAAGGGACATCACCTCACAAATGGAAAACTAGCAACCCCGCTGCGACGTCGAGGGTATTAGCTCAAACTAGTAAAACAGATCTTGCCTTATATTAGTGAGCCAATAGTATTAGATTCTTAATCTTTCTATGTCCACCGTGATTGTCCCTTCTCAGCTCAAAGTAGCAAGAGTAATTCCGATGTATAAAGCTGGCGAAAGCACACTTTCAACAATAATAGGCCTAATCTCCTCCTTCCGGCATTATCCAAAATTCTTGAAAAACTAATTTTACACTTAATCATAGCGTTTATAGATAAACATAATATACTCACTCCTGCCCAGTTTGGCTTCAGACCTAAACAATTCCACTTTCATGGCAATCAATAAACTCTACGATAAAATTACTATTGCCCTCGACCAAACAGTTTGCACTGCTGGGATATTTTTAGATCTCAGTAAAGCTTCGACACTCTGACCACACAATTCTATTAACAAAACTAAACATTATGGGATAAGAGGTACTGCCAATACTTGGATTAAAAAATTATATAGAGAAACCGTAAACAATTCGTTGCTTATATTCAACACCAGTCGTCCACTTCTTCCATCAGATGTGGCGTACCTCAAGGTCAATTCTTTCTAGGACCCCTTTATTTACTTATATCAACGACCTTCCAGTGCTCTCCCATTCTTCAATTTTATATGTTGGGATGATACCAATATCTTATTTCCAATAAAGAACCCAAATACTTGATCAACATTAATAAGATTAACTAATAATATCTAAACTGGTTTAAAATAAATAAATTTCACTAAACAATTTAAAAAAGAAAAACTATTTATGGTATTCGAACACAGCATAATCCCACCCCTCCAATTGTATAATATTAATATCGACAAAAGCCACTTGAAACAAAGTTATACCACTAAATTTACTAGGCGTCTTATTGATGATTGATATGTATGGAAATCCACACATAACTTCACATGATACAAAAGAATATCAAAATATAACGGGATTACCAGGAAAGTTGTAAAACAATTTCTTCCTCTTTATTCACTGACTACCTTGTATAATACGCTGTTCTTTCCTTACATCAACTATTGTACAATTATGTTGGCAGATAAAAATAATTCTCATCTTCAGTCTTGTTTTTAACAAAAACAGATAATTCGTTCATGTACAAATTCCATTTGGATAGCCCATACCGACCCTCTTTTTTCCTCCATGAATACGCTTAAAATTCACGGCGTTTTATACTTTCCAGACCGCACAGTTCATGTATAAATACATTATGACCAAAACTCCTCCAAACATCTAGATAGTATTTTTCTGACAGGACAGACGTCCACCCATATGACACTCGCTCATCTAAGGACCTTATGTCACACAGGACTAACACAAGCTCGCAAAAAATACCATCAGGATTCAAGGGGCCCCCTTCTTATGGAATTCATTAGATCTCCGTCTTAATTAAACCGTCATCTCCCTTAAGCTGTTGTTAAACACTCTAAAAAACAGCTCATTGATTCATATATCTCTGCTCAGTGATGGGGTGGTGGTAAACTTATTTCTTTACGTTTGTTTTTTTTGTGTGTGTTATGTATTTTTTTTATGTTAAGTCGGCACCTTCTTTCTAAATGTGCATGTAATTACCATTTATTGTTGGTTATGATGTCTTACCAAACATTTATATCATATTTATGTGACTTAATTGTGTACAAAACTACTGAATGGGGGTGCCCACTAAATAACGCTTTTGCGTTTCACTGGCATCCACATCTCTTGCAATTTATTACTTATATTATTATCTCATTCTTTTTTTTTTTCATTAAGAGTCCATTTCATTTGTATAAGCTTTCTGATCTTAATTGTATTGGTGCATGAGATGAAAAAACCTGAAACCTGATAACCTGTAACACAAATTCTGGATGGGGAAGTTTATTACATAAGAGTTCTATATAAGGAAATTCAATTTGAGCTTAGCAATTTAACACAGTGATTAGTATGCATGGACAAGCTTTGTACATGGAAAATTAAGATTTGTTCAATTTCCACAACACTACGAGTGTGCTACGTGTATCATGACCACACGTTAGTTTTAATGCGTAAATCTGGCTACTCGTTAGACACACGTAGTCTACGTCCAAGTTTCACGAAACACGCGTAAAAATTCTTAGTAGTAACTTACGTCGCAACTAGGGCTACGTCAGTCTTACGACTGCTTTCGCGAACGAACCCCAGGTCTTTATTATGTTACTTAGATTAATTTAGAATATGTTATGAGCTAATTCAACTCACTGTTAGCTGCAAAAGGTAAACAAATTATTGGAAACTCTTGGGGGTCTGTAACAATAAGATTTACTCATTACACGATTATTTTATTTTTGATATGAGTAAGATTTCATTATGTGTACAGATTCCCATAGAAGTACCACGGGTACCCGGGGGCAGTTGTATTGAAAGGTGGATATGATGCGTGAACATGGGCTTCCAAAATGCACCCTAAACACGCATTTCCACCGACTAAAAAAATATACCCTAAGCAAGCATTTTTGTCTGTTTTGCTGCCATAAACAAGTCTTTTTGCCAGTGTTTGCTACCTTAAACAAGAAAGCAGTGCATTGTGTTGATAACATACCCTTATTAGCTGGCTTTGCTCATGTTGCTTTACTTTTTTAATGATTTTGATCTCGCGTACATCACAATTTCAGAGTTACGAAAAAACATACCCTTTTTTCCATATTTTGCTGTTTTTGACACCTAATCAATGTACGCGCGTACATCGCCTGTTGGAAAAAAGAGACCCTTTTTACGCGTTTTCTTGTTCACGCATCATATCCACCTTTGAATACAAGTGGCCCCCGGGCACGGGTAGCAGTATACTCAAGATTAAATACGTCTTAATTTCCATATTGGACAGAAGACCTGACTGGTATTGCTACATTGCTATTGAAAAGTGTTTTATGGGGTGGTTTTGCTATGTTTGGAAGAAATTTTATACATGACCTTAATAAATTGTATGTTTGCAGAATCCGAATATTGCTTTTGCAATTTATTCTTATATATTGTAAACATTTATATTTCGATATAGGTATATGAGGCATCTCACACAGGCTCTGCTTCCACTCGAGTTGCACACAATTTTACGAATAAGAATGACAAGTCTGTTCTTGAAATCGACACTGTTCCAACTCAGATACTCGAGATCCATGGGAGCACTGAAGCCGAGGATAAGTTATTATCTGCAAACGCTTATCTAATCAGAAGATTTCACCCTGTACTTGAAACAACTTGCACCAACGGCACCACCTACACATATTCTGTCCCGCGCTGGTCAGGTAAGGTGACAACGCAGGAAGGAATGTACTGTTGTGATATCGAGATTCCAGTAATATGGAAATTACGGGAAGCTGGAAAGCACAAGTTAAATTTTCAGAACCCATACCTCATGAGGGGTGGTAGTATAAATAAAATAAACAAAATGTTTAAAAAAGCAAAAAATAAAAAATTTTATGTGAAATATCAATAAAAAAGCATGAACGCGAACAGGCAATTGCAACGAACAGTCCCCAATCGGCTAATGAAGGTTAACTTACAGGAAGGTGGAAGCCACAAGTAAAATTTTCAGAATCTAGTACATATATGCGTAGGGGGGTATGATCCCAATAAAATTGACAAATCGTTAATGTGGCCAGTGTTGTAATTGGATAACAACTTTGTATGCAGGTTATAAGAAAAAAGTATTATTTCTTGTCAGGAGAGAAATAGAAATAGCTAACGACATAATGTTAGCGAAATAGTTTGATGTTACAATGGACTTATTTACATATGGACGTAGTTAATGAGGAAGGACAACAAACACTAGGTTCAAAAGACCTATCACGTTGCCGACTTTTGTTATTAAATCCCTATTTACCGGCTTAAGATATAAATGCGATAATCACCCTCTCAGCAGGAGGGAGATGGCCCTCGCTTGAATTTCTATTGAACATCCAATTCCTATAAAGTTGGGACCTACAGTATAGCTTAGAATTTATTAACTTACTCTACATTGGTATCAAAATATGTAGAAAATAACGAGGACGTCACTATGACGTTATAAGGTAATAAAGTTTATAAAAAATATGAATATTGGAGCAAACATTGTATTTTGCAAAATTTTTGGCCTCAAAAATAATATTGTAACACTTAAACCATTTGCCATCATGTATAGAATTTGACGTCCTTATGACATGTTAGTATGATGGACTCATTTTGGCTATCAAAGGAAAGAGGAGGAACTGCTATCTATTGCAAACTAAAATCAAATGTCTGTGTTATCCTGTGTCGCGTACTGGGCGAGTGTTGGTATTTCCCTCCCGAAGGGGGGGGGGGGCAGTGGCTTAAATTTCTTTTGACATTGGGGGATTGGGTTGATTTATGGAGAAATGTGGGTTTACTGAAAAGATCCATTATAGCACATGTGCGAGCGAACTCAGAACAGTGCGATAAAGTTTTACCATTTAGAACTAAAAAAAAAATCATTAAATATAATTGTTAATTGAACAAAATGCGCGCAAAGGGTGCGGAAATTACACCATTTTTAAAACTATTATGGAAATTGAGGGTATTATGGGCAAAAAACACGTGAATGGGTAGCAACATGGGGGGATGATTGTATTGACATCCCCCTCATAAAATTATTGGGGGGATATATCCCCATCGCCCCGGGATTTACGCCTATGGGGGGAGGGGTGATTACCACACCCGATCCATCACTTTGGGATCACCCGTTACCATTCCTATACCCCGGTATAGGTTAGTGTTTTTAATGGGGGAGGCATGAAACGGAGCATAAAATGTCACTTGTAATTACATATTAAAGGCCGACTCGAGATTTCCGAGGAGGGGGCGCCTCAATTTCCAAACACATCGGGGGTTTTTGCATGTACGGAATGCTTGTCCATATATAATAAACATGTGTGAAATTGCTAAGCTCAAATCGAAGTCCTTCATATAAAAAAATCACAACTTCGTTAGAAATTTTCGGATCCGAAATTAGTTATACACAGTATCCATGACACTGTATACAAACCATTAAATGTTGTTACATGCATGGAAAACGCGAAACATCCGATACATCTCAAAGTTTGGAATTAAACAATTTAATAAAGACAAAACATGAAATTAAGAAAATAGAAAAATTAAAAAAAAAATATTTTTCAAAAAATCTCTGAGTCAGCCTTTAACTATTGACACGGGTTTTGGTTGGGCGACAAAAGAATAGAAGGAGCGGTATGGTAACACCCCCCTTTCGGACGACGAGGGTTAATTAATTTAGAAATTTTATACATTTAATTAGGTCTAGAAAAGTATGACTTATCACATTCATATTTCAGATGAACTGACTTGGAACTCAGTTCGACATGGTATCGGCTCTCAAACAGCCACAGCGGTAAACAAATTCAACATAACCGTTAAGTTAAAATATTACAATTTTGTGGGTTTTCGATGTACAATTACACGTGTTGGGTGCGCTTGGGCACCAGTTCAGAAGTTATACATTGTTACAAGGTACATTGAACTTTCATAACACCGTTTCTTAAGAGTCGGAAGTGGTCGGAACATTTTCATATTATTTTCACAAGATTTTTAACAATTACGGGTCACAAAATCACCCAAAATGCAAGCTTATTTTTTCTACAGTCGTAGCTTCACAAAGGAATGACGGATTTTGATGGGGTTTTCGGTATTTTCTGAACAAAATTCTCCTCTATTTGGTGACAACAACTTGCCAAAAAAAGATGGAAATTGAATGTACTGTGCATTTTCCAAAAACCCCTACAGTCAGGGGTCACAACATCCGGTCAAATTACAAAGTTTTGTGGACAGCTTTTCCCGTAGTCACTGAATCGACCGCGGCAAAGAGATATAGATCACAAACGGTCTCGGTGTATGCACATGAATACACATCGAGTGCCTAGCTTTTGTCGAGAAGAATGGGGAATCGAATTAGGTAATTGATGGTTTTCGCGTTGGTTGTCCTTCTCTCTATTATGTCCATGCTTGCATAGTCCTTTATTGCACAAACCCTTGCTATCTATATTCAGAGTTTTCTCCTAGAAAGGTAACAGTCTAATGATAGTAATAATAGATCTAAACATACACCGGCTGTAAACATACGATGAAACATAGTACTTGGGGAAAGGGTAAAACAGGAAGGACCTGTGTCGAAGCGATTAGACCAACTCCACCATATAATGCTGCTGTATGGAGGTCGTTACACCTCCTCTACAGTGAGTTAGTTACCTTCCTAACATTGAATAATGTCTGCACCTACTTTTACACTTGTGTATAAAGAAGTAGTTGAGAAAAAACGCAACACATTGGCCACAGCGGGACTCTAACTCACAACCTTTGGTGTATGGGTCGGGCGCTTTATCCACTGAACCACATGTCATATACCCAACGGACCACATGTGCTTTATCCACTGGACTGTGTGCCCACTGTACCACATGTGCTTTATCCACTGGGCCACATTGGGAATCATATGTTGTCATGCTCAAGTAAAAATAAACTGCGTTCGTCCCTTTTAAGTTTCTTGGGTTCTTCTCTAAAAGTTACAATGAGAAATAATTTATTATGCCATAAAATCAAAGCATTGGAAAATAGAAAGGTCAAAATGTTTTGAAATGTATACCATCATGTTCGTCAAATTTCAATAGGCAAAATAATAATCATCAGTTTGTTCTACAAATGATGCTTTGTGGGGCTCACGTGTATTTTCTGTCTTTGCCGACATGAATGACATGTGACATGAATACTTAACAATGTTGGCTTAAGAAAGTTGTGACAATTGGCGTGCTGCAGAGAATGTCTTGACTGATGATGGTACTATATAAAGTATTAAGGCAGTTTCAACCTGACCCGAATTGTTCTAGTTAGCATATAATTATACAGCCCTATAGTCACCCTGTTACTGGTGGTGATTGCCTAAATGTTTCAATTAATTCCTGCTGTAGGGCTAGTTCAATGATATTTGTGATCGAGAAAATGCTACATCCATATAGTACACACAAACATAAATTATGGTTTCATTCTTAGGATTTTGGGTATGAACGCTTGTTTACGCCCGGGGTTTTAGCCCGAGGGCATAAACAACGTTAGTACTTTCTGTTAACTATTACTTACAAATTAAATCATAAAATGTCAAATTCGGCCTCAAATTGCATGATTTTACAACTCTTCAAAAACTCACAGAAAACAAAATAGAAACGCTTTGTTCTGCACAGATCATAGGCTAGCTGGCAAGATCTCACAGCGTTTACAAAGGTGACGCACCCCTTACAAGTACATAAATTGTCTAAAAATCAAAATCAGTTGTACGCGTGTTCTCACTTCTAGTATGTGCACATTTTCGTGAAAATGAATTAAATGTCATCTCCTTTTTTCCCTGAATAACAGTGACCAAGAGATGTACACCACGTTCCATGACTCCAGCAAATAATGGTACTATTGATAAGTAAATCCGCCCGTTATGAATAGGATGAATAGGACAACGGACTTCAGATTCTCTGGGAATTGCAAAAACATTGTTATTGTCCATGACGTTAAAAGCTTTTGAATTGTTTTCACGCCCCGGTTTAGATTGAGCTAAACAGCCTCATTCACGAAGAAAATAAAACTCAAACTTCTGCTGGGAGTTTAATAACTTTGATCGTATATTTCATCATTTATTCAAAAAGAAAACGAAGATGAGCAAAAATCATGAAAGAAGTT
This sequence comes from Ophioderma brevispina, assembly GCA_023653785.1. Lineage (NCBI taxonomy): Eukaryota > Metazoa > Echinodermata > Ophiuroidea > Amphilepidida > Ophiodermatidae > Ophioderma > Ophioderma brevispina. Next base: position 46,680 of record JAMKCH010031442.1, on the reverse strand, counting down.
TGATTGGCAAGCTATGACCTAACATCTTGGTGCAGAACCAACACACATAACTTAATCATATTAATATTGGACCTCTTTTCTATTAAATTAAAAGTTTGTTCGGCACCGGTTCACCTGCATTTCATATAGGTGAATGATTTTCGATTTCTGCTATGAAAGCAATAAATTTCATAGAAATTGGGGTTACAAGTTACGGGTTTGGTTCAACACAAAGATGTTAGGTCACAGTTTGCCAAACATTGTTTTTTTCATGAGCTTTGTTCGCCTTCGTTTCCCTTTCGAATAAAGGATGAAATATAGGGTCAAAGAAAATTGAACACACAGTAGAACCTCTAGCTTTATTTATTCGTGAAAGAGGACAGATAATTTGTGTTCCACGTCATGAAAAATAGCTTAATCTAAATCGGGGTGATGGTAAAGCACCTGCAATCTTTTCAGTTGCATGGATAATAACAATGGCTCTGCAGTTCCAGATGAAAAAGGAATCCGTGAAGTGTTTGGCCTTCTACATACCAACGGATTTACTTATATTTAATTGAAACCATTATGAATATCTTTCAATAATTTGATAATCAATGAAATCAATACACCATTCAAGATGGCTCCAAATTGCAAAATTCATGCAAGAAATGTAAAGCAAATCTATCATTAATGCACTACATTTGAATTTATTTAGATTCAACCTTGCAACGCTGAATTTGAGAGCGACAAAAAGAAAGTCAACATAAGCTGCTGCTACTCCTGGTATGATTACCAGATAGGGTCCGTTATATCCTTGGATTTTACTGTCAATTATAGTCCAGACTATTGTCCGGACTTCTGTGTTGAACTATACACACATGACACCTGCGTGACCGGTAAGAAAGAAATAATATTTTTACACTATGGCGTAGATATCACCAAAGTTAGACTATACCTATTGTAATATTTGAGGTCTCATTTATTGATTAATCGTAGTTTAGTCGAACGCCTTCCATAAGACAAAACAAGGCACAATTTGGTGTTCAAAGCACCAATGTGGCTCGGGCAATAATTAATATCACAAAATATTTAATTCGTTTTTAAGGTGACAGTGGCCACAAATTGATTGGTGCAAGTTTCATGGTTATATAGCTGTTTACAGCACATACTCGTACAAACCACAAACGCATGGCCCGGGCACATGACATTAATGATGAACCCTCTTCCCTAGATATTGCCCTCCCATGTTTAGGTTGCCTTCTCCTGTCATTTCAAGTAAAATAAAATGGAAGAGGCTACATAAATTCCTTGAAAGTAAAAACAAAGGGCAATTTTGATTTTGATTATTAAAGTGACAGGAGGAGTTTTTTGGGGATTTAAATGTCACTCAAATTCACTGGATCGGTTGGAGACCACCTACCAAGAACGTTTCGAAGGTTTATTGGACAAATACAAGCACGAAACGAAAAACTGCAAAAACTTGTTTTGGAACTTGCCTGCTATTCTAATTGTCTCTAAGGAAACCATGCTTTGAATTTTGTCGTGCACGGACGAAAGTACTAAATAATCATCTTCTTACATAAAGACGGGCGTATTCGGCTTATTCACTAGGTGAGATATAATATTATAATAAGCATTGCAAATATGCCAAAAACAAAACCTGGGGTTCAAAAAAAATTAAGGGCACTTCTCTCTGTAAATGTCCTCATGTAGCTGGTGTAATATCAATAAAATTATGACTGAATTTAATATTTGATGCTCTAAGGTAAATAGAAAATTTACAAATTTTTGTATCACTGTCACTGTCTTCAATCAACTTGATAAGGATTTGATTTATGTTCAATATCAACAATATTCTCTTTGGAGAGTTTTCTATCCCAATACAAATCTGATGTGGTGGATCAAGGGGAAAGGGGGCGCACCCCCCCCTCCCGTCAAACAAAATCGAGAAAAAAAAAGAAGGAAGAAAAAAGGAAAGAAAAGAGAGAGGGGGGAAGAAAGGAAAAGAGCAGGGAATATAAACAAAAAAGATAAATGGCAGAAGAAAGAGAAAAATGAAAGAAAAAAACAAGAAACAAGTAAAGCAAAAACGCCAAAAAAACCAGTTTACAGGGGGGTTAGGACACGATCTGCTCGATTTGGGCATGGAGGATTCCAAAACGGGGATTTGGGGAAAACTGTACGTGCATTTACTATGGCAGTCTCGGTCCAGTGACCTTAAAAAATCATTCTAACCTTTGTTCAAAAGATCTTAGTTTATCCTATAAATAAGAAAAAAATCTGATTTCAAAATCCGCGGGGTTAGTGGATTACCCCCGCTGCAAAATGTGTAAGTTCGAATAAAAGGTATTTAGATTAAATTTCCGGGACCAGCCTAGTCTTTAGTCAAGTCTGTGTGTAACCGTTGGATATGCGTAAAGAGCGCCTTCTACCGTTTTTAAAAGAGACATGAGGAGATTTCCAGGAAGAAAGAAGCGCCCCAATTTTTCTCGACCCCGGTTTTTACATATTTGATGCTTACCAATGTATTAGATCACACCTTGAGTGAATAGCCGAGTACGCCGTCTTTATGTAATAAGATGATGATTTAGTCCTTCTGTCATGCACGACAGAAAGTCAAAGCATGGTTTTCTATGGGGAACGATAACGATAGCAGCAAGTTCAAAAACAAGGTGTGCGGTTACTTTTGCACTCTGTTTGTCCAATATACCTTCGAAAAGTATCGGGAGGTGGTACAACTGATTGCAGTGAAATTTAGAGAAATTCGTTATCCTAAACAAAAATTCCTATGTCCCTTTAAGCTTTGAAACAGACTAGCACCGGAAGTTGGTGCGTTTTGAATTTGCTGGTGGCTGTTAGGTTGGCATGTCCTCTACCCCCACTGGTTTGTATCAGTGACGGATCCAGGGAATGGGTATAGAAATTTCACCATAAAATTTACAGAAAGGCTTAACTGATAGATTTTTCAGGTTCTGTGTACAGACCCAGATGATCGTTAACATATGTTGCCCATAGGGTCAGAGTAGAGGCAAAAGGTTTTTATTCAGTGTGACGTCATCTTGGTGCGTACAAACACGATATCCACACTTTCTTAGCAGATTTACAAATTGCCACACTAGCTGAAATATACAGGCTAGATGAGTATACTGGAATGTTTCAGAAATTAATGTATTGCATTCGACCTAATTAGGCGCCCCGTCACAAGTGGGATTTCGGCGAAACTCTACACCATCCTAAAACTCATATTCAACGCCAAAGCACGGCCAAGTTAACAATAATGACCAACTAGATGACCTTTGGACCCAAAAATGACCCTGGAAAACGTGACCACAAAAACTCGGTCGGCGAAGCTCTACCACCATACCAAATTCCCATCCATTACGTGAAAGCAAGGCCAAATTGCCCAATAATAACGACCCACCGGATGACCTTTGATCCCAAAAAATGACCCCGCAAAACGTGACCAAAACCTCGTACGTTGGTGCTTACCACCATACCAAAACTCAATCCATAAGTGAAGGCTACACACCACTAAATTACCTTTTGGTGAACAGCAATAGTCCTACTTCACTGAGATTGATACTATTAACACATTTTTGCATAAGAAATTGGTTCTCTACCGATTTTTGAAAGTGTGCAGATATTCTGACAGAAGATTATTGGCTTTTTACTGGCGGAGTAACAAATAAACACGTGCATTTCCGGGTTTCGGGTGAAAATTTTAGTAGCGAAATTGCTACCCTCCGAGAAAATCGCTTAAAAATTGCAAAATTTTACGGGAAAAGGTGTGATTAATTTGGATATGTTATAAAAGAAGTCTTGCGAACAAACTGGGCAACTCTCATTTCTGGAACGCAAAGTAACTCGAGATACAGCCCAAGAATAGAACATGAATTTTTCTATACAAAGTCTATGGAGAAGGCCGTAATATTGGTGTGCACCCTGAAAGCACGGCAAAAGTTACCAATTAACGACACTGGATGACCTGCGACTCCAAAATGACCCCTCGAAAACGTGACCACAAACCTCGTACGTCAGTCGAAGCTCCCCACCATAACAAATTCGATCGTATGTTAAGGACGGCGAAACGCATAGTAGACAAAAAACAAAACACACCCCCAAAGTTGATTTGTTTAGTTAATATAAATATTATAGCTATTATTAAATACATATTTTGCTTCGATTTCTTTACAACGTCGATTAGCTTAGGGCCCCACAGGCTCAATAATCAGAAGGAGTCTGGGCGCAGGGTGGGAAATGGAAAGTACAGACTTTTCTATTGATAGATTTTAGGTTTATGAGGAAACCTTAGCCATAATTGCTGGAGGGTGTTGCAAACATGTCGTCGTGGCATTTTCTAAAGAGCCAATATGGCCGCCACTACTCTTTATTAAAATTCATTCAAATGGCCATAATTATATGATCTATATCAAGGTTTTCAAGCACAGATGAATGTACGGACCAAGTAGCTGATGTTATTTGATCATAAACATTCCATCAATTCCAATATGGGCCCGCCCCCCAGAATGCCATGAAGCCCGACAGAAAATCGTTAAATAACATAAATAATCAGTTCTTGTGATATAGACATTATTTGGGCTCTCTACCCGTAAGAAAGTAGATCTCACATTTTGGTTGGCTAAATGTTACAAATCAAAATGACAGGCCTTTAAAGGAAATATGTCAAGATTTTGTCAGCTCAGTTTGACTTAATTCCTTAAAATCTATGTACATACATCACGCATCCCGAAAAAATAATACAATTTGATGTATGTAAAATTCACAATAATAGAGGCGTTTTAAATTTTGCTTTTTTTGAATACGAAGAAAACGGGCGGATTTTTCGACACGGCTTCATTTTGATCAAAGCGCCCAATTTGATCTCCTCGTGACGTTCAAAGTGATGACCAAAACACACGACGTTGACTCGAATTTCGAATGTTATTGCTGAAATGTGTAATATTGTGGATTAATGAAAAGTAATAATAAAAATTAGAAAAAAAAGTTACGGAATGACATATTTTGTTTCATGTGTTGGTCTTTAATATTAGTGAAGTGCCAAACACTGCGATATTGATGGTACAATCGCGTAAATTATGGATCGTCATCACTTTGACGTCACATTTGCCTGCGATGTGGGATTTGTCGTAATCGTTTCGAGTAAGCTTTGGGCGGAAATGAAAAGGGCAAAATACTCAACAATGTGGCATTTCAAACTTATTTTGAATTTTGATATGTAATCGACGTACTTAAGCGTTCATCATACCAAATTTAACAAACAAAAAAAAAATATTCAGAATATGACAAATTTCCTTTAAAGGTCGTTAAACCTTACAACTAGGTATTTGAGCCAATATTTTGTCTCTCTCAGAAAGACCTTAGAGAATTTAAATTATTTTAGAATGGGGGGGCCCCCATATTGGGTTTCAAAAATGCCAATGAATCAAATTTTGCACACCCTCCAAAGATTGCTTAGTTCCCAACCTATCGATAGACCAAGTTGTATCCATTTCCAACCCTTCGAGCTGTTTGGTCCACATTACTTCGTCATGACTACAGTCATGTGCAATTGACTAATCAGTTCGCCAGATTAGAAATCAGATTCCACGATTTCAAAATTTCAAGTTTTTAAATTTTTTCTTCTTTTTTTCTAGCCTCATACATTGTAGGCTATACCTCCACGCAAATGATATGGGACATATCGGCGATTATCAGGTTGGATCGACGTAGCCAAATACATTGTGGAGACGCTCAAACTAGACTGTGTCATTAGATACCGTCGCGAAGTACTCTGCGCCTCTCGTGACCTCGCAATAGAGAACGCAATAAAATTAAAAAGTATGGTGATGTATTTTATTATATTCAATGTCAAAATGTTCTACTTTTTTACAAATTGTAATCACCAGTAGATGTGACAAATTTATACAAGTGCTCCATATGCACCAATATGATAAGGGCAAGGCCATTTTGACAATACATTTTTTTTCAAACATCGTATTTTAAAGTAAAGGCACCCTACTTATGTTGTTTTTTTTACCTGATTAGGTGATGAAATGCAGAAGCATAGCTATGACGAGTCAGTACAACAGGCTCATCAGTTCAATTTCTTAATGCATATACACATTGCGGTTTGTTCGTAACATTCAATAATTTTGCAGGTGTCATATTGCCACTGTTAAGCCCCCAAATCAACCCCACTCGTCCTTCCAAACATCAGCAACATTTGTTTGAAAATCTACAGTGATTGTTAGCTGCATGTTTACAAGTTTATTATAAGTCCGAAATGTGTGATGCTTATCATAATATACCATATTTAAAAAGGGTCACATTTAGTCCGCATTGTGACTTCGATGACCGCAGCAATACCTAACCCATTCCCTTGAGATGGCCGAGAAATTTAAAAAAATCGTTATCTCGGCCAGGATTCGAACCCTCCACTAGGTTATCAAGACGTGATGGTTATTAAGGAATGGAACACTTCGATGATTCGTTGATTTCAGATTTGTGTTTAATATTAAAAGCAAATGCTTTAGGGAGTGCGAGTTGCTGTAGCGGTCTAGTCGCCAATGCGGCCCGGGTTCGATTCCCGGTCGAGCCAGAGTCGTACACTGTTAAAAAAATGTCCGTAAATTTACAGAAATTTCTGGCAGCAGTATTTCCAGACATTTTTAGGGTAAATTTACAGAAATTTCTGTCAATTAACGGAACTTTGACAGTAATTTTACAGAAATTTGTCTCATATTACGGAAAAAAATGTGTATTTTAACAGAATTTTTCCGTAATTTAAAATTACGGAACCAAAAAAAAAGTCCGGAAATATTGCTGCCAGAAATTTTTGAAATATTTCCGTAAATTACCATTTTTTATGTTTTTTGTTTTTTATTTTTATTGTTTTCTAAAACAGAAATTTACGGAAAATCTGTGTTCTTAATTTACGGAAATTTTTAACAGTGTATGTGAATTTGGTTGCCGATCCATACTCGTCCTCGCAGGTTTTCTCCGAGGACTTTGGTTTCCTCCTGCATCCCATAACTTCTTCCCATAAATCTTTTCCCGCTGTTCTGGAGGCGTCCCTTGAATTTAATGCATATAGCAATTTGGGTTCTGCCTGGCATATGCCGAATGTTATAAATATAAAAGAATGTTTTAAATTAATGCCTAGGTTTACCAAATTGAAATATGTAATTTACTTTGCGAACGACAGAAACTCCTCCGCGTACACCCAAACCTCAGGCAACTGATGGCACCGTGACATTATCGCCACCTGAGCTAGCCACCAACTCTCTGATAGCTGATACAACATCACCGAAAAAAATATCGACTGCCAAACCCCTGACTACAGATGTGTCATCATCGCAATTTGTACCAACAACCAAAACTCTGCTAGAGACTGACGGGACGCCCCTGCGAGTTGAGCCGATGAATAGATCCCTGACAACTAATATGGCATCATTTCTGGTTGACCCGGCAACGACATCTCTGGCAACAAATAAACCGAAAACCAATTCCCAGACTACAACCAAGAAATTGCCTTGTAAATTGTCTGAACTCATGATCCTTGCACAAAATTTCCAAACATCTTTAGATAAGGTATGAACTATGATGTTGAAGTAAGCAACGGTTGCTTGCAAATATTAAATCACGTATATTTTGAAACAAATATACATTAAAGGGAAAATGAAGTATTTGAGGAAATTTGTCATACCGTCTCCCGCAAATAGACATACAGCGATGACGTCTCAAAATCTACAATAAACAGCTAATTGTGGTTTACACTAGCACAGAATAAACAAAGATCAATAATTTTTGTGTTTGAGGTCAAACTGTATTGATCATGGTGCACAATATCACGCTTAAAATCTGGGATATTCACCAAGAAAGGCTTTTTTGATCTTAAGTCGGAATTTTGATACGCATAGAAATTAAAGAATCAGATAAAAAGTACTGAATTGTCTTTAATACACGGATTTCAAGCCAACCACTTGCAGGTTATGTTTGCATATCCATGCCAATAACCAAAATACAAAAATATGAATTTTGATGATTTTTTCGATGTTTCGGATTAGCAAATCGCTGCTAATCCCTTTAACTGCTTAACAACAAACACGCCTATAATATAATTTATTCTTCAATTATAATCTGTGAAAAAACGTAGTTATGTTGGTTGTAAACAATATAGTTAATTATAATTGTGGCATAAAGCGCGTGATACATAGTAGGTACGAAGGGTATAATGTAATTATGCCATTATGACAAGCTATAAATATTGCATTGAATATTCTTGCAATATTTCACCAGCACGCCAATTTAACGGCCTGGACAGATGGGATGCTAGAGTGGGATAAACTTGCAGAAGCAATAGCCGGACCAGCCTGCCAAGACGCCTTTCAGTTTCCAATGAACATGACAAGCGAGATAGGTATGGACATGTGTTTTATGAAGATAATGGATAGAGTATAATGTAGATTGGTATCACTATCGATATGTACTTATTTTGCATACGAAGGTAATTAAGTGTATCGTGAATCGGGACATAATTATGGGAGTTTCCGTAACCTGACCCATTTTAGACTTTAGACTGCCATTCAAAATCAAACTAGTATAAAATGAATGAATGCATTTACATTCGGGTAGTGCCTTGGCCAAAATGTTGTTGGAAGAAAAATAATGATATTCCGTATGTGTACCAATGCAATTTGGGCTCAAGCTTTCCACCTGCTTAATCGGGGCAAAAAACTCTGTTGTAAAGATGTATTGTAACAGTTAAAATATCGTTAAAGGTTTCGCCTGAAAGGCTTTAGCCACACATACTCAAATGTTTCCTTGATGTCTATATCCATGGCCATGGTTTCGTGCCATATAACTAAGTCTAACTGATACGTTATTGCACTGTTGCGTATGTCACATTTCTCTCTCACTCCAAATTTCTTCCCCCTCCCCTTATCCTCTCCTTTTCTATTGTTCACCGTGCACTATTTTTGGCTTAATACTAGTTTGTTAATCGTCATCTGTTTTATTATTATAGCTTTTATCAAATCAAATGTGGTAGCAGACGATAACAAAATTCAACTTTCGGTTGAAGGGGCAAAATATGAAGTTGAACTACCAGTCGATATCATGAAAGAACACAAATGTAAGAAAATTTCAATGTTAATATATTATGTCCCACGTTTTTTGCTAATACATGCTCTTTGTATACAGCCTGTCTCAAAAATAAGTGGTACAATCAGAAAAAAAATAATGGTTAAATATGAAATTTCAAAATAAATAATATTAAATAACCAAGACCATGCTTTCCAATGGGTTTCTTTCATCTTATTCGCTTTTGTCAATCTAGCGATATATCAATTTAAGTGCTATATGCCAAATCGAGTTTTTGCCACTTTTTATGCATGGGCAGAGTTGCTTTCGCTCAGTTATGCCATGCCGTCTTTAAGATTGCAACTTGACAAGAAACAAACACAGATTAAAGTAACCAAAAGAAGGCTAGTTTTTATCGACACAAGTTTTAAAAATAGTCAACATAATCAGTTCAAAAAAAGATGATTATATATTTCTTTCATAAATAATAAACAATACAAATATTTGTTTCCGTCAATGATTGAACTTTGATTTAATTACAAAAATTGTTAGCTTTTAAAATCACCGAGGAATTAATTGCAACCAAAGATAAACACTCCAAATCCAAAGAACTGGTTAAAATTTAACACTGATCTTTGTGCATTTTACTATTGAAGGTCACCAAATTTGAATTGGGAAGCAAAGTATTAAAGTGTTGGTAGGAATTTGCGTTCATGATACTTCAAGACCTTAAAACTCTCTCCTCCAACTTGCTATACGCCAGCTGTACGCTCGATGGTACTTCCTTCTAACAAACAAAGTAAGTCCGAATTGTTATTCACTTTATCTTAAGCAAACTTACTAGTCATAACTTCTCTTCTACCATTACCGTAGCGGGTTTTCGTATCTTTTAGAGTTTTTTATGAAGTTAGTCCCCTTTTAAAAGATTTTCATATCAGTTCAGTGTGAATAACTTATATTTAACAATTCATTCAACGTTTTTACTCAACCAGAAAGTGGCACAAACTCGATTTTGTGTTTCGCAGTAAACTTGGAGTTATCTCTCGATGAAACAGCAAATGAGATGAAAACAAAAATCCTGGTAGCCCTATCTTTTCTCTTTTATGTGATGTACAAACTGATCTACTTATGAGATATATAATATTGAAAAAAATCGGTTTTTGATTTTACATTTTTTTTAGACAGGCGTATATGACTTAATGATGGTCTTAGTTTTGTATTTCTCTATCTATCTGCCTACGTTGCAAATTCTTCTTTTTGATTCACTAGTGGTCTTTTGATGTACGTTTTCGAAACGTAGTGGGAATGACTTATGTTAGGGAATCTTTAAAATATTAAGGACTTTTGACGGTTGACGGGATATCACGGGACGTTGAGGGTTGTACAAATTTAGTATCTTCAGGAATAAAAGCTTTGAATCCAACTGGATATCATTTTAAACGTACCAAAGAATAATAATAATAATAATAAACACTTGTAGAGCGCATACAGCAACGTCATCGATGCGCTTCACAATGTTACCTTAAATAACCAATAAAAATTAAAATACAAGAACCTTAAAAACATATTGTCAACACACCAATAGTAGTTTACAAAAGATAACCTTAACACAACAACATATAAAAGGTCCGTTAGAACTTCCGCAATACTTCACAATTGGAAGAAAGATCGATACAAGTTATCTTTGTGATGAATTTACCATGGGTTGTTCGATAATTTTGAATCACGATCGACAAGGTCTTTTAAAGGTATAGGAGATACCTCATGTTTTCAGAAGTAGAACATGAGGTATGAACTTGAGCATCTTTCTGACACATTTCGCTATTTTTTGCAATTTTACAATTAGGCAACATAATTCCAAAGTGAATCACCCCAAACAACATCGTTATTTTTAGTAGCGATTTTTAGAATGTTGAAATGGGTTGTACATCAAACCTGTGAACTCGACTGGCGCCTATCGATAACATGTTGATATATATGTATTAAATGGTTTTTTTTTTTTCAATGTGATCATTCGGCATGGGTAAAAATCCTCGGATGGTTGTTTTTGTGGTACTCATTCCATATGACTTTTTGTGAATTTTGCTATTCCCATAAGGAGTCTAGTTCTAATTGTGCTTTGAGATCATTGCTATAAAAAAAAATGTGGCATAGGTACCAATTAAGTAGGATTAAAGTCAGAGGTGCGATTGTTTGGCTTCCATCGTGGACGATCCACATGGTCATTCACTCTCCGTACGCCGGGATACAGGGACGGCGCCAGTGGGGTGGCAAGGGCGCGCCCCCCCCCCCCCGGGGGGTTTTCCAATTTTATGGAAAAACAGGGTTTTACACAATAAATTTCGCAACATTAGGGCTTTTTTAACCAATGATTCATGTTGTAACTGTTTTCGTTCGCCCTCCTATGATTTTACCCCGGCGGCCGCCCCTGGCATGATATAGAGGACAGCTCACTCCAAAAGTGTTGAGTAAAAAAGTCACAGCTCTTACTGTTGGAGTAAAATCTTAGTCAATTGAGTAAACCTTTACACAAAATCTGATTATATTTTACCAACAATGCTAAGATTTTAGTCAACAATGAGTAAGGGTTTACTCAACTTTGACAAGGCTGATAAAAAGGCTTGACACGTCCATCATGATTTCTCATTAACAAGCTTGAGGCATTGGAATGCATGGCCCTGGAACTGAAGGTTTTCGTCATATTTAAATGATCGCTTCCAAATAACAAATAGGTGATCATTACTCACCAAGACTCCTGTGAACTTTGGAAGTACACAGGGTCAATACTTGGCCCCTACTTTTTGGAACAATCTATATTAATGAATCTTTCATCAACCCATCTTATGAGTCCTGAATCTAGGGTGTCTTTGTATGCGGATGACAGATTTTTGTTAGAGGTAAAACAGTTGAGGTGATAAATAGAATACTTAATCTTGAGCTAAATCATGTCTCCAATTGGCTACAGAAAAAACTTTCATTACTTTGAATGTTAAAAAAACTAAAACATGCTGTTTTGCTACCAACGCAAACTGCCACACATCTATGGCCCCTTGAAAAGTTTACATTAAAAAATGATCCATAGAAAATGTCAAAATTTTTAATATACCTTGGCATATGGGCTTGACCTTCTCTACTCTTACCTGGACAACTAATATTGACAAATTGGTTTCCAAATTAAATAAACTTATTGGGCTGCTCAGGCGCATTCGTAATGTCCTCCCTCAACATACCCTATCTTACTTTTAAATCACTTATTGTCCCTCACTTTGATTATTGGTAATGTAGTATGGGGGATTGCATGCAAGACTAATCTGACCAGCTGACAAACTGTCAAATGCAGCTGGTAAATCATTCTTGGCCTTCCCGGAGGTATCCAACGGATATTCTGCTTAATAAACTTGGTGGCTGACGCTGCATGATCGCGTTCTTTACTTTAATGTCAGGTACTAATAAACGTCTTACCCACGTCTCCCATCAAACCTGTGTAATATGTGTTAATCTTGTTTTATGAAACCCATACTCATCATGGGACTAGGGCAAGTACTCAGGGTAAAACCTGGTTCCTGATGCAAAATGATTCTGAAAGCGTAAATTTACTTAAAAAAGAGGGGGCTGTTTGCAGTCAATGCACTTCCATTATCCGCCAAAATCCTCTTCCACCAAATGGTTAAGCTTTCAAGTATTTTTTGTCTCAATAACCTTGTATGGCTTATTATATATGTGCAATTTTTATTTTCCTTAGACTCCATAAACAGTGGGGGGGGGGGTGTTGGTGTTGTGAGGGTGTGTATGTTCGTGTGAGTGTGTGTTCAGTTGGTGTTTGTGACAGAGAATGAGAGTGTGTGAGTGAGTGAGTGAGTTGAACGTGAGTGTATGTGTGTTAGTGTTTTGTGTGTGAGAGTGAGTGAGTGAGTGAGTGGGTGGGTGGGGGGTGGTGAGTGAGGGAGGGAGTGAGTGAGTGAGTGATGGGAGGGAGGGAGTGATGGTAGTGAGGGAGGTGAGTGATGTGAGTGAGTGAATGTGAGTGAGTGTGAGTGAGTGAGTGATGGGTGGGGGTGAAGTGGGGGGGTGAGTGACCTGATGAGTGAGTGAGTGTGTGAAAGAGTGTGCGTGAGAAGTGTGTGCAGAGTGGTTTGGTCGGGTTTTTGTTTGGTGGTTTTACCTTAATTTTAGTTTACTTTAAATATAATCATCGAGGTATTGTTAATTTTTAAAGGCTTGATGTGCAATATCCCAGCTGGCTGGTTTGGAATTTTTTGTATAAGCATCATTTAATATGATATTGTTTTTACTTAGTGTGTGTTATATTTTGTACTGTATGACTTTTGATGTATATGTTTGCCCCCTGGGCACCCCTGAAAAACAGTGTTAGCACTGAAGGGGTTTCCCCAGGCAAAAGAAGAACTAATAAATAAATAAATAACTAAAAAAAAAGATTTTTACTCAACATTAGAGCTGTGACGTTTTTACTCCAAGCATGAAGTTAAAATAATTTTTTACAGTGTTCGAAGAGAGACTGGGGCTGGAGCGGGTGTATTATACACCAGCTTATCGCCAATCGCAACTTCATCGAAGAACAGTGATCAACAGCAAAGTAGGTCATGATCTGCCAGACACCTCTTTGAAGAAATACAGCATACAGGACGACCTGGCTATCTGAAAACTGGCAAAACTTAGGATACAATCGAGAGTGCTCTCAGTAAGACAATGGACATTGCAACCATGTACCTACTTGCATCATTGGAAGGTTAAAGCTTAGTGTTGGCGAGAGACCGTCTTCAGCTGCCTTCCACCTATAACATAAGGGAAGCCAAGCGAGACATAATGGTGAATATCAATCAAACCGAATGAGATCCAGCAGTGCCCAATATATCTAAGTGAAGCTAGACAGAGCTTATCGGCAACATCTGGCAAGCTTGAGGATTAATGGATGTATGTTTTGAGTAGCCCTGATTCTTCACCTAGCCGGTACCAGCTGCAGGGATTAAGTGCAAAATCTGAATCTTACTGGAGAGGACCAGCGACACCAGTGTTGAAAAAACATGTGTACTCGAACCGGCAACCTCTAAAGTATTACTAGCATGCAGGCGCTCTTGGCAACTTAGCTAACAAGCAGGGTTGGTTAAAGGAGGGTGTTAGGAGTTAATTGTTTTTTAAAATTTAACTATTAGTTTCCAGGCAGTGACAAGTATGAATATTATTTACTCTTTTTCATGGAGATGGTCAGGTGGCAAAAATGTACGCGCTTAAACGAAAGGGTGTGAAAAACCACTTCTAAAAGAGGTGAAATCTCACTCCAAAAAAGAGCAGCTGAGGACGCATCCGTTTAGAGTGAGGATTTTCATCAAATAAAGGAGTGGAAAAAAAATAACTCTAATGAAAGAGTGAACTGATAACTCCTGTTTAGAGTGAACTAGCACTTCTTTGTGAATTTTGTTTGTTTAGTGAGTATATTGTATGTGTGGTCATCATTCATAGCATAGGAAATGAAGGAAATTGTGACGCATCATTGGACATGATCATGAGAAATGCATGATTGTGGCATGCATATGGACGTGTATGATCATGCATGCATGCCCTGACATGCATGATAGTGCGTTTCGTACATGTGTCAGCCTAGCTGGCGCAGACTACCGTATGTACGAGTGATAATAAGTAAATACACCAAGATGATTCTCCACACTTGTCTGTAATGCTAGTGACTTGACCGACACATACAATATACTCACCCGTGAGATATCTATGATTTCTTGACACTAATTGTCAACTTTCGTTCAACCGTTTGCGGACGGTCTCACTTAACTCGTCGCCATGTTGTTCGAAAATATCACGCGATTTGCGGCGATTGGCTATTAGTTCACTCCGAAAAAGAGTGAGCATTTGCTCACTCTTTTAGAGCTAAAATCCGATCGATAGAGTTCCCGAGTGGGCTTCACTGCGAAGAATGAGTGGAATTTTGGCCAATCGGTAAAAAGAGTGAGCTCGGTTAACCGCCGAGTTACGTTGTCAGGTTGCATTTTCCTGCATGGTAGAGGAATAAAAGGGTAAGGAGTAGAGGGGAAGGTTTAAAATTACGCGAAATTCAGAGTGAGGTTGTCACGCTGTCAGTGTTAAAGAGAGTAGGGAGGGGAAGGGAAGGGAATGAAAGAGAAAGAGAGAGAGAAAAGAGAGAGCGAGAGAGAGAGAGACGAGGGAAGAAGAGACTCTCTACTTGACTCTCTACTGCCACTTCAATTATTTCCTCTCTCCTGAATGATATTCAATTCACATCGAAGCAAAACATTAATGGAGCATAGCGATTATTATATAAACAGAATGAGGAAAAGGGTAATTTAAATTTAAAAAAGACAATGTTAAAATAGAACGAGATAGCACATTGAAGGGAAAGTTAGACAAAGAAAGAAAAGGGACTACTAGAAGGAGAAAAAGTATATGAATCAAGAAAATAACAGAGAAGAGAAGGGGGAAAGAAAGGTTGGTGGGGACATGTGATTGCGGAGGAGGAAACATGGGAATATGAATTTGGAAGCGATTTCACTGGAAAACAATTATATCAATAAATTTTCTCCAAGCTATATCTCTATCTGTCAGTTACACAAGACACTACACGAAACATCCATTGAACTGACAACCGACGATGATGAGATTTCTCCAGCTAAATAATTACATCTTCGGCAAGCAGGCAGGGGGGACTCACAACGGGGAAGAAGAGCAATAACCAGGCCCCAGGGAGGGGCGCCGGAAGAAGGGCGGTTTAGTTCTATACTCCATCCTTGACGTGTATGGGCAGCGTCTGTTCGGTTTGGGAGGTGTATCTCGCCCTCGAGTGTCTAGGGTGTTGCGGCCGTGTACGCTGTGTTAGGCTTTGCGTCCACCCCAGGTATTTTTGTGACTCGTTGCCCCCTCCGGACGGGTTTTGATGTGAGGGGGCTGGGGGGGCGGTTACAACAGTTGGGGTATGTTGTGTGACTTTGACGAACCTATTCGAATGTGTATTGAAACCTCAATCCGGTACAGTATTTTATCATGAGTGCTAATGTGATACTTCAATATCAAGAAAATATACGGCACTAATTGTTTTGAGTTAATAACAAATACTAAAAGAGAATACACGATGGGAAATTGGACTAGCTCCCCATCCTATATGAGTCTTGGGGAGTCACTTAAAATTTTGTATGGTAAAATTGTAAAATTGGCTAAAAAAAAAGATAGATTGAAGGTAAAGATCCAGGGCCACGATATCTGAGTAGAGAAATTTCTAGATTGGTTATCTTTCGTAACTCAACATGATCCCGATCATAATTCAACACTAATTTTTAAGTGAACATCACAAAAGGGTTATATAGGAAGGAGAGGGTTAGGGAGGGGGGGGGGGAGGAGGGAAGGGGAGGAACCCCCCACCCCCACCCCCCCCCCATAAAATTACCCAGAATGACCCCAGATACCTTCCCCCTTTAGCGACCGTATCGCAAGATTGGCTGGATTGGGCTTTGATCCGGATGGGCCGTTTCACCAGGGTGGGCCCCGGATTAAATTTGTTTCATAGCCGCCATATTGGTGAGTTTTTTAACTGAAATTGCAATAATTTTCCTAACATTTTTTTTTTTAAAAAGTAAAATACTGTTCATGCCCATGCTCAAGTATATCATTTATTGTGAGCCACGTTAAAAATTTCAAATTTTGTTATCTTTGCAAGAGTAATAAATGTAAATCTAGGAAAGAGACTGTTGCGAGGTTTCCGCGCTTAGCGCGGGAGGGGGACCCCACCCCCCCACCCGGTATACAATAATCTACACCAATAGTTTCCTAAATTTCAAGATAAATGAGGCAGGATGAGTGAGGCGAGGAGCGTGTGTGATTCCAGTGGTAACCTCTAAAGTGCAAGGAATTATGATCATAGAACGTGAAAATTCGAGAGTTCCCCCACTGTGGTCAGAAAGTGATGATTATCCATGCATAGGTATGCTTACATATGAAATAATTCATTACAACAATCTTACCACATCACAGTAAAGTAAACATGGTTATGATTTTGGATTTTGATTTTTTAAGACCATTACCAACACTTGGTATTTACGGTGGACACACTTTTAAACATTTACAATGGTTCTAGAAAATATATACTACAAATGAGTTATTGCGAAGGGTTCTGCGCTTCGTGTGAGAAGAGGACCACCCCAGCCCTGGGCAACTTGCTAGTCGCCATGACTGCAAAATCGTCAATTTTTACCTTTAGTGCAGGGCCCCACCTCTGAATAGGAATGGCTGGACCCAGAGGGTGTATTGAGTCAATCCCACAATGCATCAGTTTTGGGAAATTTCACCTCAACAGGGTCATGTGATCCCACAAAAATCCTATTCTTAACACATAAAAATCCTGACTTATATGCTCATTTTCGCCCACAAAGCATTAGTACTTAGGGAATTTTTAGCATGATTATGACATGTTCGGTGGCTCTTAAACTTTTGGAACACTTTTTATCCCCAAGTACTGACATAAGTTTTGTACAGTACAGTATAGGCACATTGCAATGCATTGTGGGATTGATTCAAAACACCCTCTGGGCTGGACCCATCCCTGGTTAGCCCTCCTACAGGGATTCTGTACATCTGCAATTTGTCTCTGATTTTTTGTAAGGGGAATAAAAAAATTTTAGACCCTGAAAGGGGGGATCAAATTTTTTTTTCGAACCTAAAAGGGGGGATCAAAATGTTTTTGATGTCCGATGCTCCAACTTTTCCACCCCACCAAGATATTTATGAACACTCCCTTATGATTTCTTTCTTTTGTATAGATCGAAGGGAAACATGCATATCAAAACCCAAGCTGTCAGTATTTCAGTAATGAATTAAAGTAAGTTGACATAAATGTAATTACGCAAACTTGTACACATGCACAACTCTGAATTTAATAGAATTGTAACCAACAGTCAACATTAATTATTCATAATATGTAATTTTTTTTAAATATAATTGGACGGATAAAAAAAAAAAACAGTGGTGTAGTGTGGTCGGCGACTAAACACTCACTTGACCTGTGGCTTGCTGTCATCTTACAGTTTTGCTGTCCTGAATGCAAGTAGTATAGGTAAGCTTTTGGTAATCTTATCTGCTTTCATTCAAACGAATTTTACAGGTGCTCCTTTATCAATCAACTTGCCTTTGAGCACACACCAGACCCGCAATAAGTAATGAATTTTGAACTTTGTTTGTCCTGTATTAGGTGTTATTATAAGGGTCAGTTTCAAATTAAACCGAAGGTCAACTGGCGGTTATAATCGGAAATAACCGGGCAAAACAGACGAGCATCATGGTTTATTTTGTTTGTGTTTGTTTTTTGTTGTGTTTGTGTTGTATGTTTTGTGTTTTTTGTGTTTTGTTGTGTTTGTTTTTTTGTTTTGCCTTTGCTTTGTCCATTAACGGAGATAAACGTAAGGCAATCTTGTCAAATTTGGAAAACTAGCGCCCTACATTTCTAATTCTGAAACATTTGAATGTCCGCAATACCATATAAATTAGAGCAGTTGCCAAATTCAATAGTTCTCACAGGTCCGTGTGCCATCTTACAGAAACACCGTTCAATTAAATCTTACAGATAAAGTTGCACACGTAGATCACATGTGGATAGTTTGGCACAGTGTTGATAGATGCAATCCTAACGATTATATGGTTCTAGAAACAAGTTTAAAGTAAATTATTCCAAAGCTGAGGATAGATTGCCTTATTACCATGCTAGAAAACGTCAGTATTATTACTGGCCCCTCATCTAAAATAACCCTACACTGTGCAGCAACATTAATCGCAATACCTAACATTTCTTACTAAACCTCGCGACTTTCTACATAGTTCTCTTAATTGTCCTATATTGCTTATTGTTTTAGATCTCAATCCCCCAATTCCCAGGACGTGTGACTACCTGACCATCATAGATACCCTGTGCAGTCTCTATCCTCAGTCTTGCTCTCACTTGTGATCGATGGGGTATCCAAGAATAAGCATAAAGGTATTTTATATTTTTAAGACAAAAAGCAAAATTGAGAACAAATATGGAAAGTAAACAAAATGTGAAAATATTAGCTGTAAAATTTCATATCCACAATTTCAGCTTTCACATAAAACATCAACATTTCGATAGTCATATTACAGCCATTTAAAAATTTTCTATCACTTGTTATTAAGCTGTTTGTGGGCGTTGTGCGTATCTATACAGTTACAGAGTGAGAAAATACACTTTTAAAATTATATTTTGAGTGTAATTTGATCCAATGTTGCATGTATAATTATAACCTTTTGATAGTATTCTGAGAAACTATTTCATCTGGTTCCTTTCGGTACAATTTAATGGATTGTGTTTCATGCATGACTGCACTCGAAGCTACACGAGGCAATTCAGAGGGAGGAGGTAATTTTACTTTTGCAAATGAACGGAGATACTAGCTCAAAAGGACACCTAAACATTGTTAAACAATTTTGAAACACAAGATTGGCATTTCCCAACCAAATTTTCTGTGGCCTCCATCAACCAGCGCACAGCTGGACTCAGTGTTGCATATGTAGACAGCATTCGAATCTTAATGAATTGAAAATTTGAAAATTTTTGTCAAAAGCCATTCGCTCAAAGGGAAAATCAAGGGGCTTTTGACCATGTGTGTATACGGCCTAACGATGTGGGGGGGCGCAGGACGGCGTTCCTCCGCACAGAAAGAGGCTTTGTCACGGTTGGGATGTTAATCGAAAAACTTATATAGAGTGGCCCTAAAATATCTGGATTTGGCCCTTTGGCTTTTCTTGTGATGTTGATTTTTCTTTGTTGGGCTAACTGAAGCCAGAGTAACAGGACTCCAAGCAAGCTTGTTTAAAATACTTTGGTATCCTTTCTTTTCAGGCTCCAATAATTTGGCGCATGTCAAATGTCCTCCTTCCTTTTAATTAACTCTCATGTGCGGCCATACGTCTACATTGACACAAATATAAATAAAAGAAATAGAGGCAATACCTTTAAAGAAAATCCTTATCAAAAGATATCATATGCATTGGCCTAATTTTCACACAACCTCTCATTTAAAGCATAGTTCTTGAATTAAAGGTTTCAAGATAATGAAACATTTTAACTATTTTACCAACACATTATTATTAAAAGCTCTTTAAGCGTTTGTCAAAATTGTACAGTGTCATCAAAGACTTATTTATCATCTCCTGTCTGGCATATCGTCCAAAGTGTGGGATTAACTTGTTATATACGAAAAAAACATGTTTAAATCACCTTCTTTACAAACGACTCGGATTTAATGACGTATCCATTTCTTCATTATAGGCAAAACATAATGTGTTATTGTTTTATTCTTAACTAGAACAAGGCTTAAATTCTCACTTAGAGTTCTATAAACTTCTACAAGAATAGATGAAAGACTTCAAAAGTTCTGATAATTTTTGTTCATACCTAACTTTGACATTAGTGGTAAATACAAGGGTCTATTTTTCTCTCGTAAATTGGCAACAAGTGTTACTAATATTTGGACTGGTAAGCAGTATTCGAGGTGTCTTAAACACTTTGTGTGTGGTGGGGGGGTGGGGTTCCACGTGGACCCAACACCCAAAATTGTATGTCATTGTCAAATAATCAGTGCGCATATTTTTTGGGAAACAAAGTAATTAAAGATTTGTTTGAAAAAAAATAAATACGCATTTTTTTTCCAAGCAAAGCCTTAATTAAAACATTACAAGGATATACACAAATGAACATTTACATGTACATCCTATAATGCGTAAATACACAACAATACAACAACCTTTTTAAGTCTATAGTAAAGCTTGCATAGCTTGGTTTACAATTTTCTGTTTTATACTCTAACTCTTAATATATGCGAGATTTTAGCATGTTTTACAGATTATATTTACACCTGTAATCATCTGAACCAAATAATTGTTCATACATACATATTACATCCACATACACACATTCATATACACACACGGTACATATATCACACATATACATGCGTGAGAGAGATATGAACATACATCCTTGTGTTTCTGGGTCTCCCAACACGTGACCAAAATACGGATTTTTGTCTCACTTATGAAGACAATGACAAGCATTTAGTTTTCTGAAAACATTCAGGTGTAAGATGTTTAGACTCTAAACCCCTCTCCATAACATGATGCTTATGTTGTTTACGATTCAAACCATTGCAAATGCATGGCGTTCATGTGTTTAGAAACAATAAACAATGTAGTGTTAAGCTACTAGATGCCATTGTGGCACATAAAACAGTATTTCAAACGCGTTAATGCGTACATATTAGAAATTTGCAGTGCCTTATTGAAGTGGGGAAACTATCTGAAATCCCTTGTTTAGTGATTTATAAGTGGTCTAAGTCACTACCCACCCCCTCTCATTGACAAAAAAGTTTGTATTGTTTATTTGTTATTTGTTGAACCCGTCTAGGCGCTTTAAAAAAACTGTTAAGACTAACATAACGATTTAAAGTGTACACCACATACACATATACATATATACAACACCTCATACATATACATATATATTCACGAATACAAATAATGCGAGTCTACAGTGATTAAATTCTCGTTTCTCTACTTTCCAGATATTCCATTTCCTTATCATTTATCCCCATTTTTTGACAAAACCGTCCTCCCTCATATTTTTCATTGCTATATATTTTATGGTGTTTTTATACTTTTTAATTCTACATCAAACCTTGTGTAGTTTTGGTTTAGCAATTTGTACTCAGATCTATATGTGGAATTTTTGTGCGATAAAATATTAAATTCACTCACAAAAATCGCCAGCCTTCTGAACCAAAAAGTATCATATATCAGATAAACTCGGTTACTATATTATACCATCGTATTGTTTGGTGAACAAAGCCTCATTCTTTTCAAAAGATTACATGTTTACAGTGCAAAAAAGATGATAATAGTATCAATATTATCCTGACAGAACGTAACAACCTTGTCAAGTTCATTGTTTATATGATTCTATATTGAAACCATTGTATCTTTTCTCGTTTTGTTATTTTTGAAGGTCTTTGCAATTTTTCCTCCGCCCAATCCCACTTGGACAAAATTTGTTGTTTCTTAATTTCTCTTTCCCCATTTAATACTATTTGAAACTGATTGTTTTACCTTTCTTAGTAATAAACGATAAAATTCTTAACAACAAACCTTTTTTGAACCTATATAAATAACTCACGGTTAGAGTTGTGGTTGAAAGGCGTGTCCAATCTTTTATGGCGATCAAAGCCCTTCCAAGTGTCTTTTAAACAAGTGATAATGCCATGATATTCCACAAAATTTGTCTCAAACCATAAATAGTGTGCCGTTCCATGCAACTATAAAGGTTTTACCTGATTACTTTATTAGATCATTGATGAATATAATGCCTTTGTCTCGCCAATCGTTTGAAGTTGATTGATTTCTTTCCAATAATAATTTATCATTCCACCACAAATAATTTCTCGCAAGGTTATTAAAATCCAATATTTGGGTCACGGATATTTATGTCAATTACCAATGACCAAGCTGTAAATACATCACACAAAAACTTTTGAATTAGTACTTAACATTGTGTCACCCTGTTTGTTCCAATTGGTAAAATATCAGCCCGTTTGTTTTTGTTAATTTGACAGTATTAAGAATACTTAACCCATTTTTGTCACCAGATTCCACTCTACGTACCACGAGACATAAGGGCATTTAAATGGCGTTAGAATGTGCGGTATTTAACACCACCTAAATCATTGCTTGAATCCTTTGGGACGTTTTTATTTTTATCTGGCCTTTTTCCATTCCCCATAAATTAAAAAAAGAATCACTTGATCGTTTTCAAATATTCATCTGAAGGGTTTGGAAGCATTTGACCATGTAATTTAATTTTGCTAATACCAAAGATTTTACAACGGTAACTCTTCCGAGCACTGTGAGTGACGTTTTAGACCAAGTTTGAATAAGTTGACGTACTTGTAACTCAAAGCTTTTTCCGTAATTTATATCATTATTATTAATGTCTGTGGAAAAAGTGACCCCTAACTATTAAACTGCCCATCTAATTTCCATTCTAAAGGCAGGTGAGAACATATAGGTCTGACATTATTCTTGTAACTACAATCCAAACTGCAGCCGTTTTTTGTGTGTTAATCTTCAAGCACACATTTTATAAAATATTCATTGTTTTCATTGCATTTTCTAACGATTGTGGAGACCCATCAAGATGAGTGTCGTGTCGTCAGCATATTGAGTAATTTAAATTCTATATCTCGACCACAATACCTTTGATGTCTTTTTTATTTCTTATCAATAAATGGCTAAAATTTCTACACATAACACAATAAATATGGGGACAGGGGTCACCTTGTCTACCAGCACGGTCAATTTGGAAACTTTGATAAACATGACCACTTTAACAATTACTGATGAAGTCATATCTGTATAAAATACATTAAACTCATTTTATACATATCAGTACCGAAATTGAACAAGCGTAGAGTTTTCTGAATAAAATCATGAGAGACCGTATCGAATGCTTTTTCAAAATCAATTAGTATAACCATTCCCATAATATTATTTAAATCTGTAAATTGAAGAGGTCTATATTAACCGTATAGTTTCCCCTATATATCTCCCCGGAACAAAGCCTGTTTGATCTTCATTTATAAGAATTGGTAGGACATTCTTGATGCGGTCCGCAATTGTCAAGGCAGAAGTTATTTTGTATGATACATTCAACAGTGATATTTGGACGCCAATTACTACAAATGTCTGGGTTATTACCTTTGGCAATAAACCTATGTTGCCAACCTTTCGGGTTTTTAACATTGAACCCGTATCAAAAGCTTGCATTTGTGGATCGCAAGAGGAAAATAGACAAAATCATCCCAGAAACATTTTATAAAATTCTACGGTAAATCCATCAGGCCAGGGGATTTACCATTATTCCTGTTTTTTAGTGGAGGTCTTTCAGTTTTCATTAACTGTTATTTTTTTCAGCAATGTTTTTCACCTGATTATCTGATAATTTGTTTATAAGATAGATTGTTTGGTATTTCCTATATCACATCCTTTGTATTCTACAAACTTTTCAAAATTCACACCTCTTTCATGATTTATATTGTTGACAAACCTCTTTACCATCGTCCCTTTGTATTTTAACCATTTGTTTTTGTTAATAAAATGTCTCTTTTCTAATTTAAAAGTATTTGTGGCTTTCACCATCTTCGATCCATCTTGCCTTGGAACGAATAAAAGTGTTCCCAATTAGACGCTCATTTCTTAGATTCTCCAACTCTAGATTTGACACTCTCAATGAGGATATCACATCATTAATCTGTTCATGCGTTGTTTGATTTCATCGACTTCTTTGCACTCTTCTTCTAATTTTCTAATTCTTTCTTGAAGATCTTTTTCTTTGTTCAAATTATCTTTTTTGGCATTTAGAACCATAACGATTTGTTTCACCCTGAATTTCCATAAATAAGCATTTCAAAGAAAAGTTGGTCATCAATGAGTAATTCTAATCTTTGCCATTAATGTTATTGATACTATCAGGTGAATATGGAGTAGCAGCGTACAGCGCTTGATGTTATAAATACATTTATCGAACCAAGGTTATATCTCATGGTCCTGCAAAAGAGATTGTTTAAATTTCCATGTTCCTTTACCCGTGTAATACTTTCACGTTTAGCTAATGACTACCAAAGAATTTCTGTTCTGTCCCCTGGGTTAATGTCTGATTTATCTAAGTTTGTTTAGTCATTCTGAGGATACAAGACAAAATCTACCCTCGCTTGTTGAAAGATTTTGCACGCATTTTTGGTGGGGCCTAAATTCAAACGAGTTTTACCCCCTAAATCGTACTGGAAAATTTTTATTTCAGCAATGTAATGTAAATGTTTGCCTATTATGAGCCAATTTATGGACAAATACAACTTCAGAAAAGTGTTTGTTTCTCTCTTTTTGTTTCATTTTTTTGCCGGAGAATTTGGTACGCCTCATAAAAATCGGTTTTTGGACCAAAAGTTTTAGGTAAAAAAAAAATTAAAGGCAAATTGGATTTCAGAGGGGAAGGGGAAGATATAGCACCTTCACCGCTTTTTTTTTTTTTTTGGCTAAAATGAAAAGGAAGGATGTAAAAATAACACCTTGAAGCTTCTGACGAAAACCTTTAGCGTTATAGAGCACCGTAGGAAAGTGTTTTGGGGTGGTAACATGCCAACTTGCCAATAACCATTAAGATATCTTTTTTCTTTTTTTATAGATTGTTCAGGAAGAAACGTATTATAATTCACGCCAACCTTGCGTTCAGCCTTCTTATTGCTCAACTGGTATTTGTGACAGGTGTTGATGCAAAGCAAGAGGTAAGATGCAGAGAGAATTCTCGACGATGGAAATAATAACAGGATTTGCAATCTTTTCAAAATGTAACAGGTTTCTGTGCAATCATTTAAAAGGATATTGCCTTCAAATATCTTGGAGACAAGAGTACCGGTGTGAAAGCAGATATAGTCCGGTGGGAGCCATAGTCCGGGGCTCCATAGACGATAACGGAATAAAGCGTGAAACTAATGTTGCGTAAAGAGTCAACTGAATCGATTGCCCTATTGTTCACCATTGTTCCCGGACTATGAGTACGCCGGACAATGGTTACTTCTACACCTGTGCACGAAATACGGTATACACATATCTTGGGACGCTTGTTAAAAGAGCTGCTGTATATTTTTGACAGATTGTTGTCAATCAAAAATGTCCAGCAGCTCTTTCAACAAGCGGTCTTAGGTATGCTTTTTTATATTTATCTATATTGTTATCCTTTTGTTTTTAATGTTTATCTGTATATTTCTTTGTATCTTTATAATGTAAACATCATGCAATTCAGCTTGGCTGCGATTTGATATGTAATAAAATGAAATGAAATGAAATATCTCTCGTCTATCACTGTTAGGGATCGAGGCAAAATATCGATAGCAGTTATTGTTTCGTGATATGAGGTTAACTCTCAATTCGTCTCTGCCAAAAGTGTACTTTAGTTACATCGAAACTAGATATGGTATACAAAATAAGTATAATGGGTATTACTGTCAGTGCAAACTGAAAGCCTCATTGAATACACTTCACCACTTTGCTAATGAAATTTCAAGCATTTCGTCGTCATGAGCCATTGCATATCACACAATAACTTTCCAGGAATCATCCATTTTCTATAAATGTCATCTATTGACATGATTGATATGGAATAATTAGTGATGTCTTATTACAAAAGGCCGATACCATTAAATTATAACGTTACTGAAAAGACAGTCGGTAGAATTCCTACCGTAATTGAATAGCAACCAGTTATTAGAAAGAACTCACTTAATTTTAGTCTCACTCAGCTGGTCTTGCTTAATATGCCCAACACATTGTGCCTGATGTAAACTCACAGTTCTCTCATTGCTTTATCTTTGAATATTTTGGTTTTGATTTGTTTGAGTAAAATGAATTTGGTAGCATATTACCAAAGCAATATTATAGCAAATCTCAAGCGACCGTGAGACTATCATACCTTTTAGAATGTTGAAATTGAAGATGGTACGTGTGCTGGGTTAAAAATCGTATTAAGACATTTAATCCAGATTAATCGCTTGTTAGATTTAATCCGTACTGTGTTAAAAATGTGAATGTATCTCTATACTTGTTAATATACGATGCATATGCCATTTAGTGCGGCACTTTTTTACAGTAGTACTCGGACTAAGCTATATCCATGAATGACTACGATTGAACATTGTTTCAAAAGCACGAAATTTATCAAAGACGGCTTTGCACCCAGAACTTTCTGTATGTTATATCCTATATACTGGCATTATGGTTACCCACAAACGACAGTTTTGGCTCTATACCCGAAAAGGAAGCCACGTGGAATTTATTTGTCAGACAACATGATAACAACAATTCTTCATAATTATACTATAAATAATAAACAACTTTCGCGTATAAATTATGCTAAACAAAATGTTCCTTCTTTGGTAATTAGTGGGATATTTCAAAATGTAGATGTTGTATTTTCTTTCTTGCTCTCTTTGTCTTATAAAACTGAAACATTCTGAATAGATGAAATGGCAAGGAAAAATATGCAAAGACCTAAATAAACCTGATTGGGAAATACCTTTCATCTTATTAGTGCAAAATCGGATTGTTTTTATGTTTAAATCTTGCAGAAGTAACTGATATTATCTTCCTCATAAGTTTTGACTTGCCTTTCAGCCCAGGGCATTGTCATCATGTGCATCTGGCATGCTTTTCGAAAATCATGGAAGCATTGCCTCACATACAATTGTTATTGTATGTGTTAATCACCCTGGCACCGGTCAGATCATTCTTGAGCCGGTCTATAGAATACCAGTAGTATTGATTTTCAAATTTGCCCAAAATGCACAATGAAGCTGGTAATGATGTCAATTGTCCTGTACTGACAGACGAGTCAGTCTAAAATATGATAGCTATAGGGCCCTTGCACAGAGCTAACTTATGTTGAATGGACTTTTTGTTTGCCCTCCAAATCAACCAAGCATGAGAAGAACATAAATGCCGCTGGTTTCCCTGAACATTTCAGTTATTTCTGCAGTGATCCTTTGTATTCTCTGGCAATGCTTTGGGTTGTCTGGAAGGGCAGTTCCTTGCCAAGTTAACTTATTGACCTTCCGTGCAATCGCCCTATAGTAGATTCAACCATGTCACCAGAGGAAAAGTTTTTGGACAGCGTCGATTAGTTGGGGGAGGGAGGCAGAAAAAGAAAATATTGGCCCAATTCACCTGTTTCTGAGGAACTAAGATAATCTGCCCTTTCCACAAACCAACCTCTCTATTGAAAGCCTGTTCTAAAGATTCTAGTGACAAATCACCGCCGCTAGTCCCACCGACGGCATTCGCAGCATGTAGTACTTCCTAACTGACCTAAGTACATGCACAACCGCGTTCAAATATACAACCAACCAAAGAAAGGAGTAATCTTGTGTACGTGTATGTGTCCATGCAAACATGCTTGACCGCGCCCACAAAACACGGTTCCGCGCATATATTATGACAACAATCATACTCCCATTTCCTCCCCGTTCAAACTTGGGTTCCACTGGCGGAAATAATCCATGCATTATTTGCATTGGTCGCCTTGCAATGATGACACTGTAGGTTCAGGAATGATCTAAGAAGTACCGACACAGATAGTAACATCTCACTAGTGCACATTCTATCGCGCATAATCTTACGATTATTTAGGGATACTTTTTCAACCCTCAATTTCCGGAATTGACTCTGGCGCAACGTTACTAACTAAAACTAACATAAAAACAACACCAACACTCACAACGGAAAGTCTTATTTAAATGTTCTGTTTGCAGCTTTCCGATAGCCGAGACCTAAACCGGATTTCCCATTTTATCATTGCGACTATAATTTTGACCACCTGAGGTCCTACAAAGCCCCTCTCGAACTTCAATAACACACATTGCAGACTTCCAAATCTCCCAAGTTGTATCACAGATATGACTTCACCATTCGTAAATGAGAGTAATTAGCGGCGCTCTTCATTTGGTATTGTAATAACGAAGAAGTTTTTCGTGCTTTCATGTTCACATCATTCTACATAGAGTGTAAAGACTTTAGTTGTTCCTTCGTATCCAAAACACGGTCGCTCAAAAGTCAGTAACATTCATCTCACATGTTACCTTGTATACCATTGAATCAGATGTAACGATTAGTTAGAATGTTTTGAGAGTTAATGTAGCTATACATATGGCCTTGCGGTGGCCTGGACTGCTTTCTTAAGCATTGAATTTTGATTTTCTCTGCTCTCAGACCTACTGTTTCAATAGATTTAGTTAGTGTGGAATTGTCATTTCCACCCACTGCAACGTGCCCCTCATTCAAGCTCATACCTTAAAGAAAAGTCACTAGGGTGAACCGAGGGTTGAATCACTATAATCGGTTACATACACCTGCGAGTTTCACACAAACTAAACATCAGAATTATACCTTATTTGGATTTTCTAATAGGTGTAAGTGTTTTAGTCACTTAATTTTAGTACGTTTCAATAATTGCAATTTGCTACTGTTTTCCTTATGTTTCATAATGATTTAATCAATCCTCTATGGTAATTTATATGCTAACTATGGTAATTCCCGTGGGACACTCAACTTTTTTTTCTCACTAGGGATGTGCTGCCCCAATTTCCGACTGGGGGATTGTGAACTGATTTGTCTCCGAAGTTGGGGCGTGGGAACTGAAATTTTTGAGAAATTTGCGGGCTTAGGAGCGAAAGTTGGGGCCAAAATTCAGCTTCTTCTTGGGGCCTACTCTTTTCTGAAAAGGGATTAAACCCACTTACAATATGCTTCATCAACTGGGGGTCTTTGAACTGCTGGAGAGCCGCGAAAGGGGTCTTAAGGGCCGCACATACCGTACCTCTTTCCAGTGTCGTGGGTCCCCCCCCCAGGGGTACATATCTAATTAGGTTGGTTTTTTTTCTTCATATGGCCTGTATTTTTGTGACTGTAATACTGCACTATTTATTTCCCGCGAGGGTGTTATGTGGAGTTTGATGGAGGGCTTTTTCTCTTCTACAAGTTTCCCCTGCCGTGAACATCAATATGAAATCCACTTTCTGCCGGTTTTTAGCTTTGGGGTAATTATTTCACACCCACATCTCACTATTTAAATTTTAATTTCGTTCAGTTTACCGTTTAAGATAAATTACAAGGTCGTGGGCGTAACTTTTTTATGTTTCTCTCTCTCCTCTCTCTCTCTCTCCCTCTCTCCTCTCTCTCTCTCTATGTTCGTTGATTAGTTTTTTATCTTTCTCCTCCTCTCTCTCTTGCTCTTTATCTCTTCTTTGCTTTGTGTTTTGTTGTCCATTTCTTTTCCCCTTTTCTTCGTCTTCCTCCATGATGTTATCGATAACACAAATCGAATTAAGTGCAGAAGACTTTGGGCACTTGAGTGTTAATTCTATATTTTTTTTAATTATATACTTAAGGCATTCGATTCCGTCGTATCCATAACTGCGCTTACGGGGCAACAACCCAATTATGCCCAGTGTAGAAATTCTGGGAAAATCTGTGAACAGCGTCAGCAAAAGTTTTGTATTGGCTCATATCCTAAAATATAATTAATACAATATTGACTGCTCGTGAGGACAATTGTGCAAAATACTTACTCCGAGTAACTGGACAGGGTGGGAAAGTCTATGTAAAGTAGTGGGCCGCCACTTTACCTCCCGTGGCCTGTATTTATATAGAATAAGAGTCAGTACATTTGCATCTTGAAATTGCTATAATAGAATTATCTAATTGTTTAGAATAAATAGTTCTACGGCAAGAATGGTGGCAATTTGATAGAAACTTTTCTAACAAGTCATAAAACTCATCTTTGGCATAAATTTAATAACATACCAAATTTTACTTTTCACACTTTTCCAGTTACAAAAGCCTCACATTTTCATCACATAATTGTTGAAAAATTTGGAGTACGTTTTCTAAGAACTAAAGTTGTGGACTTAA
This sequence comes from Ophioderma brevispina, assembly GCA_023653785.1. Lineage (NCBI taxonomy): Eukaryota > Metazoa > Echinodermata > Ophiuroidea > Amphilepidida > Ophiodermatidae > Ophioderma > Ophioderma brevispina. The sequence continues at coordinate 16,089 of JAMKCH010031442.1, read as the reverse complement.
TTATCCTGTCATTTATTAGCTACCTTTTCAATTGGTGCTATCTCACCCAAAAAAACCTAACAAACTATTCTAGGTTGTTGATATTTATATCATCAAGTATTTTTAAATCATTTTTTACCAACTAGATGAACGTACGTTTTCGCGAGGCCGATTAAGGAGAGGAAATCGTGCCATGCAGTACACGACCCAAAAACATCTCGCGCGTGCGAAATTAATTTTAAAACCAGAAAACGAAAACGAAAATATTGGTTTTCCATGCCAATGCTGAGATCTAAATTTCGCCCTTTTCTGATATTTCTTGACATGGGACCATCGCGAGTGATTTTTGCAGAAGAGATTCAATTACTAATCTATATAATTAACTCACTCTTCATTGACGTGAAAGATTGCAAAATTGATATTGACATTGGCATTTTTCTGCTTTGAAATCCAACCAAAAGGGTCGATCATTTTGCATGTAAACAATCAATCTCTTACACGGGTATAACAGCATACATATACACGTTATGTTAGCCTTGATTTGCTTAGGTACAGGTGGAATTCCAGGTGCACTTCTGTCATCATCATCATCATCATCTGTATCTTCATCATCTGTATCGTCAACTATATCATCATCAGTATCATTATCATCTCAATTTTGGAGGATAAACATAAGTTAATACAAAAAAGCACATCAGACCAAGAGATGAATGTGAAGACACAAAATTCTAAAAAGAATAAGAACAAAACAATCAGGAGGTTTTTCAGAATGATCTGAATAGTGTGAATTTCACGCCAAGATTGGTTGACATCCTTCTATTATTAGTTCGCTTTGAATCTCTGACATTTACATAACATCCTTACATTGATGATCATTAACGAAAACGACCAATTGTAGCTCGGGCAATATTTGGACAACTTAGTTAGCCTTGCCCCATACAAAACCGAAAAAACATATTGGTTCGCATGTAAGTACTTAGTCTCGTTCTCAGTACTTCGTGAGTGGCCCTAACGAGCAGCTATACAGCGAATACTTACCCAACAAGTCTGGAGGATGCGATATGATCTCGTCACTGATTGGTTGAAATTTACTCAAGATCTTAAGCAAGAAAAACATCGACCGACCGTTAGAGCATATTTCAACATCCTAGCTATCTTAATGAGATGTTCTTGTACTACAAACATTGCGATTAATTCTTTCAAAGGCTGTATATGTATTATTGCATTTTAGTAAGTTTACTTTAGGCCCTGTCATGAACATTAATGAATGAGCTGCACGTTGTTAAAGGGATTTATTGGTATGAATCTATCGGCACATATATATTAAATGAAATATCCCTAAATATGACGTACCAGATGGTTTTCATGGTCATTGGAGTATTCCTTGCGAAGAAAACACCATTTTCATGCTTAATTTTCGTAGCAGTGACGATTTGAGGAAGCCGTCATGTTTATTATTTACGCTATCGTTTTGCCACAAGCCGTGTTTAGTCTTTCACACCAAACGATCGATGTTCAGTGGTGAGTCAAGTTCTGACCCGTGCGAAAGACTAACGCGTTGATTTGAACATTGAAATTAAAAAATATTGCTTTAATTCAACGTTTTTCCTTTAAAATATATAGATCTATCAAAAGTGGCATACATTTGTGTGTAATTTTTTAGAAAATAAGAGTGGGATTTTTGAGGAATACAGTTTTTAAAATAAAGTTCAGCATACGAAGAAGCGTTACTCTTACGTCTTACGTAGGTCTTCCTCTCAGGTTGTTCCTAGAGATGGCTGCTGCATAATAATTTCCCTCCAGGTCTGTCGGTCTTGAGCCAATCTGTCCGCTTCTTTCGTTGAGTTGACTCCTCTGGCACTACAGTCAGCTTATATGGTGTCAATCCAACGCAGGGGTGGACGACCGCGAGGTCTGTTACCATCTACCGAACCTTCCAATGTGATCTTAGAATATATGGAGTTAGGCATCCTTTTGATATGCCCAAAGTAGGATGGCCTCTTCTTTCGTATAATGTCCACTATATCTCACGTGATACCTGCTCTTGATTTAATAATCTCATTCCTGATTCTATCCTTTCTGGACACACCTAATATCCTTCGGAGGCAAGACATCTCAAAGACCCTCAGGTGATCGGTGCCGTTTTTCTTGAGAGTCCATGTTTCAGATCCATAGGTGGCGACGGAGAGGACAATCCTGTACAGCTCCATTTTGGTGTTTAGGCTGATATCTGCAGCTCTCCAGATGTTATGGAGTTTTTGCATTACTCCCATCGCCAGGCCAATTCTACGTTTTATGTCTCCTTCAGATGTTGCTGAGTCACTTATGACTCCACCCAGGTTTACAAATGTGATGACCTGTTCCAAGTTGTTCGATCCTATTTTGATGTTGATTGGATGAGTTTGGCGTCCAATAACTTGGACCTTGGTTTTTGTTAGGTTGATTTTAGTCCCATATCGGTGCTTGAGTCGTATACTTGTTTACTAGTATTTGAAGTTCCTGACTGGATTCGGCTATGAGTACAATGTCATCTGCGAAGCGAAGGTTGTTGATGATATGACCCTGGATAGATGCTCCTATTTCTTCCAGTGCTTGGAGCATGACCATCTCTAGCAAGATGTTAAAGAGTTGGGGTGATATAATGCGTCCCTGTCTAACTCCAACAAGGGTGGTAAACCAGTCTGTCAGGGTGTCGTTTGCTCTCACATTGTTACTCTTACGTTACTCGGTACATTGAAAAGTACGTAGATTGCTGAACATGACCTTATAGCTCCTTATTACCAGTTGAGCGATCCATCTTTTCCTTTGTTTGTCGCCATTTTGTTTCCCATCAACTCAAAATAAATAGTGAAATGAAACATCACAAATATGTTCAAATGCTGTAATGTAAATGTAACTAAGGGTATTACTAGACATCGGTTTCCCAAGAGAGACTCGGAGCTGGCGCGACCACTATTCAAATGTCCAATTTTTCATGGATTGTTGGTGTTTACGCCAACTAAAACCTTTGTTAATCACAAATTATATCTAAAATACCCCTCTTTACATTTTTCCAAATCATTGAGGTTTTAAAAAGTGTAGTTTTTTTGCAATAAATATTTCCAAACGAACTTCGCTCTTATCCTTTGTGCGCTCACCCAAGTTCACAAGGATAAGACTTGTGGCAGACTGACTGAAGTCACGTGATATTTTTCGCTGGCTTCTGTTTCGGTATTGCGTGCGGCGTTGTAAATATGGTACAGGGAATAAAGATGGCAGCGTTCACGATTGTATACAGCCGTGTACATTTGTCGGAATAAATCTGGATTATTTTTGCATCTATGCGTGTAGGAATCAACTTGAAACTTTCAGTATGTAGTTTTGATTGCAACACGAACTATATATGTCGCGGTATTTCCATACCAAGATGTCACTTTAACGTTCAACTAATCGGAGCACTCCTATCAAATACCACGGCTCCAGGTGTACTAAAATTAGCTGACTAATCGACAATTGAACTGAAACGAAAATCACCAGACTTGTTCTGGCGAGTATTCGCATTATACGTTCCGCAGTCACAAGGACATCTACCAAGTATTGGGAACGAGACCAGTAAACACTTCACTATATTACCCATAGTTCCTCTCTTTCAGCTGTTGGTTGCCAATAGAGAAGGGCGTCATATATGCGTTCGTTGTGCCAGCTTTATTGATTGCAGTGGTTCGTATGCACTTTTGCTATTTGCTATCCATTTTAAAATGTAATTCAAATAATAAAGATGGTCATAAACTTTTCGCAAAGCTGAGATAACATGCAAGAGCGCGACAGAATTCCACTTAACTCTAAATTACGTTACTCCAAATATTGTCTTTGAGGTACATTATAAACTATATGTGCTTGCTTGAGAATCTTATACATATCAAATGTTATCACAAGTAACATGACAGTGGTAAGGTTATTTCTTGATCTCCAGATAAATGGCGCCATCTTGGTGTTAACAGTTCGAATCTATTTGTCACTCAAGTCTAATCGAGACAAATCTAAGAAAGAGAAAGTCAGGTAAGGGTCCTCTACGGCACACTAAACACACGTTGTCACTTTACGATATTCACTCGAAAGAAGACCAGATATTATGTGCATGGCGTACGCCCTCTTACATCTCGTTACTTACGACTTTATGGTGCAGTAATACCCTTGAGGTCCGTTCAGACTTCCACTGCACTGCAGTGCAGTGCGTTGCATTGCCTGGACATCAGTCTCTGACCATACTGCAAAGCAGTACTGCAACAAAGTTAAATTTGTTTTGGCTTGGATTGCAGTCGGTTGCATCAAGTTGCAGCAGAAAGTATGAACGAATCTTTAGTTGAATTTACATTGCAGCCGTATTTGTTCACTATTTGTTTTCATTAACACGAAACAATACAAATGTCTGCTCATAGTGGTTACTTACAGTGCCTGCTTACGACTGCAGGAAATGGTTTGCGATAGTTTAAATTAATTATCATCATTATTCACTACAGACCCGAATAACTGGGTGTTCTATTATAAGCATTCGTGTCATATTTAAAGGCAATATCAGCGATTTCTTCAAAATGTAAACAAATCCCGCACCCTATTTTTCAGCAAAAGTTCATTTTCTTGCAGTGTTGTAATGGAAATTATTGTGTTAAAGGCCCCTGTTAGTGGCTAAAGCGTACTCTCTTTATTCCAAATATTGACATTTCAATCTTGTTGAGTGTGCACTCACCATAGACGAAGAAAGATTGAAAAGTCAATCTTTTAGATTGAAATTATTTTAATTGTAATTTTATCTTAACTCCAAAGATTGAAATGTCAATCTAAAAGATTGACTTTTCAATCTTTCTTCGTCTGTGGTGAGTGCACACTCAATAAAATTGAAATTTCAATCTTTGGAATTAAGAGAGTAACACGCCATATTTGTCAAGAAATTACGAATTTCATGCTTTGTTTACTAATAAAATTCGGGATCCGACTTTTTTTAGGTCTAGAAACAGTCGTAAATGCCATCTTCAAGACTGCTTTAAAATGCTTAAGCGTCTGTTTTTCACAAACAGTAATATAAAGTGTTGGTATGTCCTAACATTAGTAATTTAGGGACAAAATGGGCATTTTGAATTTGGAAAAAAATGACTGATTGTGGCTTTAAGGTACCCACATGATAAATAAGGTGATGTATTTTAAGTTGCATTTTAGCATCAAATGCCCATATAGGTATTGAAAGTTAAGGCTGTCTCACTAAACATCTAGTTCAATGAACGTTTAATAACAATTCTCTTCTAATCAACAAGGATATTCCAAACTATTTAACATGTTGAATCGGGTTATTACACAAGACGGCGTTTTCGGCTTATTCACTTCAGGTGTAATTTAAAGGTGCATTTCGTGATTCCAGCATCTTATGTTTTATTAATTGTTCACTAGATATCCTTGAGAAAAGCTTATTCACAGAATTTGAGTCGATCCAGATCTTGCGGTTTTGTGTTATGAGCAATTGTTTTGTTGTACACTGTACAGTAATTTCTGTCCGTTTACGGACAGAAAATACAAAATTTCAAATTTCTTGCAGGTACGGCCGAATTTGCACATAGGATTAGGTACACATGGTTTACTTAGGCTAAAGGTTCAGATGATATAAAAATCTCAATTTGTTTGAGGTAAGTCGGGGGGTGAGGTTGTGGCTCACGAAACGCCCCTTTAAATGACACGAGGAGATTTTCTGAGTATATAAGGTTCCAGGTCTTTGTGCTTGATTGATTGTAGAACACGTACTGAGAACGTTTCTGTGGCTTATAGGACATAAAATTGTAGTTTTGAACTTGTATGCTGTCTTAATCGACACTATAGGGAAGCATGCATGCATTTTCTGTCTTGCACAACAGGAAATGCTAAATCATCTTTTTATTACATGAAGACAGCTTTTTCGTGTTTTTTTTTTCACTTCCAATGTTGACTTAATACATTGGTAAGCATTAAATATTTGCAATAATATCGATTACAAAATAGTGCATGTTTTTTTTCTAGAAACACTGCGGGTCTCTTAAAATGCTTCTTTGCTCTATTAGACGATTTCGACCGTACAATACACACCATATGTCTACCTTGATCGGTATCCTACCAATCATTAAAGTTTTAATATCAGAGGATAACATAGCATACGAACATATTATAGGAGCACACTTTCTTCAAATTTCCCTGAAGTGACTAATGCCTGGGTCAAAGAAGTTTATAATAAATGTCGGGAGGGCTTTAGAAAACAACGATAAACGAAAAACAAAAATGATATTCAGGCGAGGTTATTGACCCGACTACCGGGTCTATAGCCACTTCCTAGACGAAAAGAAAATCAGATACGGAAACGGAGTAAATGAAAAAAAAAACCTAATAAACCAATTTCTTTTCTTCCGTTGTCTCCAGATCTAGCCTGCGCGCTCTCCTGATCCTGGAGCCTTTGTTGGGTCTGACTTGGATTTTTGGTATCTTGCAATTTGACCAGACATCCAGCATTGTGTTCTCATATCTGTTTGTTATTTGTAACACACTTCAGGTAGGTAATAGACATCAAATCAAAAGATTTTATCCCGGACTGTATATCAATGAAAATCCTGGAGTTATTTTCATACTTAGAGTCTGATCTCTTTGCTCCATGACAGCAAGCGAGTTGTAAGTGGGAAGAGACATATATTTCGAGAATTTCACAGGATAGTTAGACGAGCACATGTCCATGCGTACAGGATATTGGTATCTTTTCTCTATAGAAAGACATGGCAGGTAAATGCATCGTCAAGCTTGCATCATCATCTTCGGTGGCTGCATTTACTCAGGGCCATTAAAATCGGAATGCTGATAATTATTGTTTCAACGTATTCTGTATGGAGTAAAAATTGCCGTAATTTGAATTCAATTTTGAACAAAATATTGGCCAGCACACATCGTCCAAATTTCATATCTGTGGAAAATGGTATCTTTAATTGCGATACCCAAAAGAGTTTCAATTGATCGTAATGTAATACCAGCTAATTCCATTGAAAACAAAATCGGAACGTTCACCAGAGGTTATCTACTTATCTCATGCGTGCCTTGTAACAAAAGGGTTTTCACCCCAGTAGTAATCGCCATTCATGTCAATTCAACGCGTGAGCTCATTCAATTCCTGTAGTTCACAGTATAACTCTTTTGAAATAGCAGTAAAGTGTAATTTTCGAAAACTGGGTCATCTAGCTCTAAACCACCAGAGGTTCGTCAATTCAATATCAATTCCTAAACCTCGTCAGTTATGTTTGTTGTTAGGTTTAGTAGGATATGTAACTTACGGAGCATGCATAGCCTCCATTTAAGTACATGAATACCGGGTGTCTTACAAAAGGAAACCCTCAAAGCGCCCTCTATTTCACGAAAAGAAAAATAGTAAACTATGCAAATTAATACAAATCCGAAAAGTGCATTTCATTAGGTTTCCGACACCGAAAGAATCTTTCCAAAAGAACACATATTGACCGAGTTATGGCCGACTGCAAATTTGTTCCACTTTTTCATTTTATCCACGGATTGCTACTGTCTGAGCTGTCTTTAGATAATACACCTTCTCCAAGCATCATTCTTTCGTTTATGGTTTCTTTTGTTTCTGCGACAAAGATCAGTTCTGATATTGAAAAAGCTAGTTTAAATTATTAGAAATTCCAAGATCTTGCCTCATTCCTCTTTACTGCGCTGCTCTGCCCCACCCCACAAGAATGATTATAAGTCGATTATTGAAAATGGAAAAGAGAACACAATCCTGCATCCGTCTTAGAGGCTGCCAACTTCCCCAAGTGTGTGGGGGGATTCAGAGCAGCGCAGTAAAGAAGAATGAGGCAAGATATTGGAATTTTTAATAATTGAAACTAAACTTTTCAATATCAGAACTGACCTTGCCGCAAAAACAAAAGAAACCATAAACAAAAGAATGAGCTTGGAGAACGTGTATTGTCTAAAGACTACTGAAACAGTAACAATCCGTGGATAAAATGAAAAAGTGGTACAAATTTTCAATCGGCCATAACTCGGTCAATATTCCTCATTTTGGAAAGAATTTTTCGGTGTCGGAAACCTAATGAAATGCACTTTTCAGATGTGTATTAATTTGTATGGTTTACTCTTTTCTTTTCGTTAAATAGAATGCGCCATGAGGCTTAACTTTTTTTTGAGACACCCTGTACATTTAAGTACATCATGTCAGTTTCATGTACTTCAACAAAGTATTCGTTTCCTTGAATCTACAATACCTTTGTGTACAAAATAATAAGCAAGTTCTCCATGTTTTTTTTTTTTAATTTTGGAAGATTATGCAGACTGTATTTCTAGAAATTTGCTAGCTCTGCTTGCCTCTAACCGTCATCAAGATATCTCGAGAACGGCTAGAGCCTTACAGTGGGATTAATAATTACTTGGACAGGAGATACGCACTCCCCATGTAAGCGCAACAAGCTACGCGGAGGTTCGGCGCATTCTTCGACCAACTACGTGTCGCGAAACGAGGTGCGATGTTTCTCCTGGCTCACGTACTCCACGCTCGCGTGTGTTCGATTCTGTCCAACAAATTATTAATCAGACTGTAGTGATTTTAATATAACAATACAGGCACATGCAATTTCCTTTTTTTATTTCAGGGTGTCTTTATTTTCATCAACCAATGTCTAAGCGACAATGACGTGAGTATATTGATTTTAAGTTTGTCAAAAAAGTTTGAGACAGTCCGTCACCAAGAACTTATAATAATGAAATAAAGCATTGCTGCGCCGAATACAGGTGTAGAAGTTCAATTATAGTCCGCCGGACGCAGAGTCCACCTACAACGGTAAAGAATAGGGCACCCGATTCAGTTGACTCTTCACGCAACATTAGTTTCACTCTTTATTCCGTTGTCTTCTATGGAGCCCGGACTATGGCTCCCGGCTCCTTTTATATCGGATTATGCACTATACCAGACCCTAACATAACCAAATCTTGAACCTTATCCAATCCATATAAAACATTCTAGCGGGCCTTTTAAAGACTTCCTGAAATAGCCTCAACCTTATCCCAAAAACAACCCATAACCATAATCCCAACCCCATAACCCTAACTTAGCCCTAGCCCTAACCTAACCGTAAACATTTAACCCTTTTTGAACCCCCCCCCCCCCCCCCCCCCCCCCCCCCCTTTTTTTTTTTTTTTTTTTTTTTAGGCACTGCTCAGTTGCCCCTGTTGATCACTGTCTCCAATAACGTGTTAATTTTTTTCACAGGTCATGACCTTTCTACGCCAAAGAAGTAATCGAGTTGGAGACGCATCAGATGGAGACACCAACTCTACAGACATGAAACCAAGTGCAAGAAATTTGCCTGGTAAATTTCTTTTTGTTTACGCCTTAGACCAACAACTCACACACTTACGCCCAACGCAAATAAAACACACAAATATACCACCCTCTTAAAAAAAAAAGATATTAAAGACTTGTATAGAGGTCAATCAAATCTGGGTTCTGTGTCGGTCCCGAGAATGGATCATTCTTTTTGGACAAATTGTCTATATCTATTAAATCCCTAAATGCAATTTTTTGCCACTTTTCGAAAATCACGGAGCGGAACCCTTCCTTGTGTTTACGGGGAAAGTGCTCCTAGATCTAACAACACAATTACCGCCACCTCCATTTCTTGCGGCTGTGATCGTCAGGCTGCTAGGGACGTAATGGATATAAATGTTTTCGGTGTCTTTGGTGTTGCTGTTGTTGTAGATGTTGCTGTAGCTGTTCCTGCTGCTGTTTTTGATGTTGTTTTGTTTTTTCGTCGAGCACTATAGCATTGGATCATAGTGAGGTACTTTAGGCATTGATAATCCATAAAATTGAAGGACACACTTGCCAAAAAAAAAAACATTTTTGTCTCCAAGTTTGGATTTTAACGTTAAACGGGGCAAAATTTTAATTGCTCCAATCATGTTGAAAAGCTCATGACACTCTTTCTCCGATTACAAGGATTCTAGGTATAGTGTACACTATCTTTGGCTTATAGTTTCGGAGTTATTGGTGGAAAACTGTACCAACGGTGAAAAAGTCAATTTTGGTGTGCACATGGGTCAAAAGTTAAAAGTTGCTTTAATTCAGGTAACATGTGTTGGAAATTGTTTCCATAGCTTAAAGGATTGAAATGAGGAATACTTGCATCACCCGCTATGTTTTCACGTTATCCAACAGAATAGGTCACGGCTCAATAGAATGCAATAGTTGTCAATAGCTGTTGACTTGTATGCCATTTTGGTTAAAAACCAAACACGTAAGATTTTCATTCTAGGGACTGAACCAACAGTTTGCACTACGTTTTACAAAAATTAGAGCAACTTTTAATTATTGACCCTGTACAAACCAAAATTGACTTATTTATTATTTTTACAGTTTGTACCCTATAACTCCAAAACTATAAGCCATAGGTTAGTACAGGGTGTCTCAGAAAGATTACACCCAACTATAGGCGCCCATAACTTCAAAAGTAAGTATCACATTTGAGAAATTAAAGAAATCTTAAACCACAATTCTTTGAACTTTTAATGTAAACATCACTCGATTCGGTTCGAGTTTTGAAGAAATAAGCGATTATGTAACACCTTGGTCATGGACCCTTCCTTCCAAGTTTTGCTCACATATGCCGATTTGATGTTAACTACCGCTGATTACTCGTGTTATTTGTTCATGCTGTCTTTCTTTTATTTTCCTAAAGACCGGCCTTGTGTAATATTTTGTGAGTTCATGCCATTTTTTGTTTCGTTTTATTATAGTAATAAACATTACCTGTGACAATTTAACAAAAATCCACAAGGAAAAACAGACCATGGTAAATCACAAGAAATGATCTTTTAAACAAAAAACACCAATAACTCTGTAAAAATGTGAAATATTTTAGTTTGAATAGGGGGTGACACTGCATAGATTGAATTGAGAAAGTTTAACCAATACTTTAACAGGTTGGATAAACTTAAATAAGTTTATTCACAATAGTTTTTTATTCAAATTAAGCATATTATCCATAGAATGGTGGATTCAACATTTAAATAATAATGCATGATGTGAGTGCATATTCAAAATTCCCGATGTTTTATCTATACCGTGTTATATGAAGTACTGCACGAGACAAATGGTTGGTCAACATTTGTCGCCCAGACAAAGGGCATTTGTGGTTGTCAGATATGCCGAAACTGGTTTTAATTTTTACTTTGTGTTTGTTGGCATGTTGGATATACCACTTGAAGCATTTTTATCAAAACGGAAAATCTACACGTCTGAATCATTTTAGCAACAAAAGGTGATCTTTTGGTGTTGAAACCACCCGCCCCCCCCCCCCCCTCTCCTCCCCCCCCCGCCCACGCCCCCCCCCCCCCCCCGTTTCTTAGATTTTTATAATGCCACAACCTAGTTGAATATCAAACCCTTTAACCTTCGTTTTCATATTATTTCAAAGTCATAACTTTTCTAGAAAGCTGCCTGATGATATGCAATTTAAATTAAATGAAACGGAATTTGCCTGGATTGCGTCAGCCATGGTATTAACATTAATTTGTCCACCAAGCTGAAGATGTACTGACCATTTCTTCTTTTTCTCACTTTTTTAAGTGAAAAGAAGATGAATTTCTTTTGTAATGTATGTGCAATATTAATTTTTGAAACCGGGTGCAAAATATATTTATTATCATATTTTGTTTTAAAGAAATAAATGAAAAAGAACTAAAAGAAGTATTTGATTATTTCTCGCCTGTTCTGTCTGAAATCACAAAACTTTAAGGAGTGTCCATTGACATGCGTTACATAATCGCAATGTTCTTCAAAACGACTGAACCGAATCGAGTGCTGTCCTGCATTAAAAATATTGAAAATAATTGTGGTTTTAAGATCGGTTTTTAAATTATCAAATGTGAATCACTTTTGAAGTTATGGAACCACACATTTGGGTTATTCCTTCTGAGACACCCTGTATAAACTATACCTTTTTAGACTGTATCAACAACACATGCGTGCTTGTTTCAACACAACCGGAACATGTTAAATTTGACCCCCCTGTGTAATCTTAAATCCAAGCTAGGGCTATTCAAGAGTTTTGGTATTGCTTCCTCATGTTTTTGATTATCAGTTCTTGTTACCATAATAATTCTCAATTCATCCAGTTTTGAACCCCTCGCATGAGTTTCTGTGCACTAAGGTCACTATAGGAATTGGGTCTATTTTTTTTTTAAAGACAACTCTTTTTGGTTAGAGAACTATACAATTGGTCGACGTTTTTCCTGTATTATTACATTTGCTCACTGTTATTGGCCATTGTTACCCATTTGAAGCCTCACCTATACCAATTTTCTGAATGTCCTTTTTTAAATACAGAGTGATTTCTTCTAGCAATGCATGATAAAATGGAATACTGCTTATTAGGGTATCCTTCCTTTTTCTATTAAGAGATACCCTATCCCTAACACCACCAGAACTCGAACTAAATGAGCTGAGCTAGAAAGGCGAGGCGTCATCGTACCAACACTCATATTGGCACATAATCGCTGGCCGGGCCAGCGCTCCCCTCGTGTCTGTGCCATCCCTCTCATTAGAATGGTGCGCCGGAGTGCCCGGGTTCGAATCTCCTCTCTGGAGATCAAAAGAAACTGTTAGGTACGATGCAATGCAAGTGGTATAAATACAACATCTCACGAACACATAATTTTTCTCTTTCCGTTCAGCTGTACGTAGTACCTAAAATGCCACCGGAGACGTCGTCACAAAACCAAGATGCGATCACAGGTAGTCGTTGGAACTTCATAACTATTAAGACCAAAATGTATCATAGATAGACAAAATTGCCGCCAAACTCCCAATGGATGACAAATGTGAAGCAGTAAGGACAATGGTTCTCTTTACTGCACGTAATGTTATGCCTGAATGAATAACTGCCGAAATTATTAAAAGTTTGTAGGTATTGTAGTTTATACGCACATGCATAGCCACAGGATGCTCCTCTATTTCACTCGGATGAATACACCTACAAAAGGAACAATATCAACATGCAAATGGTTCCTCAAAGAAGTTCAAATGGGTATCGCATTTAAAGGCCTGGAATTTCTTTAAAACCTTTCAATCACTACGACAGAATTAACTCCGAATCCCAATGTAGCCTCTATTTCACAGCAGGATGAATACACCTACAAAAGGACAAGATCACATGCAAATGGTTCATCAAAGAATTTCAAATGTGGTATCGCATTTAAAAGCCTGGAATTTCTTTAAAAACTTCAAGCAATACGACAGAATTAACTCGAAATCACATGTGTATTACCGCACAGCAGTACGCTTACATCCAATCATATTTTGTAGATAACATATATTCACTAGCCTTTTGTAAATAAGAGTTAATCGAAAGTCAGGTGGTGTTTGTCTTTCATAAAAACGTATGATCTCATATTATAAGTTAAGAAATAACCTATGTATGGTTTCAACAGTGATCTCTATAAAGACGGTCACCAAGTTTTACAAAATATAAGTAAAAATAAAGATTGTTATTTAGTTGGTGACTATAATATTGATCTATTGGAAGATAAAAGTAACAGATCAATTAGAGATTTCCTAGATTTAATATATTATTATCACATGATCAAACAGTTACGCAAAATCATTGATAATAAATATATTGACCAATTTCAATTATTATCAAATTTAGTATACTGCTGACAGATATAACTGATCACTTTTCTAACTGTATTTTTTTACATTTTGAGCAGACTGAAGACAACGAATAAATTTGCGTACAAGTGAAATCATAGTGAAGATAATGTAAATAAGTTGAAAATAGAGATATTGGATGGTATTGATTCAAACTCTGATATTGTTTATAAATGATATTGTAAACACCAACATGATCCTTAAAATTGTTCTTTTTCCAAACGATGCTACTCTCTTATTTACTCATTCAGACATAGCATTTCAAAATGACACAATAAACAAAGAATTTCATGAAGTACGCACCTGGTTCCAGGCCAAAAAACTATCAGTCATATAAAACAAATTATATGGTTCTCAGAACACAAAATAATACAAGGAAATTTATTAGTAAAATCAAGGTTCTGAAGTGACAAAATGCATTTCAACTAAGAAATTTGGTTGGTAATGATAAACTAAAACTTGATGTCATATTTGACGGTGTATCATTAAAGAGTGGGTTCAACTGAATTTCTGGGATTCATCATTTATAAACGAAAATTAAACTGGATAAATCAGATTTACAGGGGGGTAATACGTGTAAAATTTATTTAGATAAAATGCTAAAATTACAAAAATGGTCCATCAGAACGGTAACTAACAGCCACTATAGAAGTCATACTTCGAAACTTTATGTTCTGAATGTATGTAACACATTTAAACTTAACCTTGGCGTTTTCATGTATAGACAGACACCAAACGCGTCAACTTCCGAATAGTTTTTTTTTTACTTTTAACCAAGCATACCCAGAAAAACAATTACCTAATAAGAAATGCCCATGATTATCATGTCAGTAAAACAAAGATAGCATAGTTATGCTATATTGTGGACTTACTTTTTAGAATTCTCTTGACAAAACCATAAAATAGTCTAAAAGTACGAAACAGTGTAGAAATTGAAATTGAAATCTAAATTAATGGAAGATTATAAATGATTCCAATCGGGGCATGTCTTGTGTGGATGTTGTGTTTGGTGGTTTTTGTTAGTATTTATGTTGTTATATATTTTGTCATGGAACTATCATTTAGGGCATGATCGCCTCATGTCAGTTTGGCCTTTTTCATCATGTCCTCAATATCATTGTTTTGTTAAGCATTGTATTTTGTATGTTGAGAGATTGAAATAAAGATTTTCAATTGCGATAACAAATGCTCAGTAGTCTTCAGTAGAATTCGAATGCAACTGTTAACCCCTAAATCTACTTTATTTTCCGAGTCATTTTGGAAACACGCAATGCCATATTTTGTAAGTACATGATATGACATTCCCGATGATTTGGTTCCCTTAGACCTGAGACGAATATTAGTTATATTCGTCTCAGCTTAGACATTTTCCAAATTATATTATGCAATTAAAAAATGCATAATTGAGAACTTGTTAAATCGACGATACGTAATCTTTGGAATTTTCTCTGATTATCTTTTCATCTTACTATACCATATACGTATTCCATATTGCTTCTTTTCACTTTAGAGTTCGCAATCCGTCAGTGATCACAAGCTATCACAGGTTACACACCACTAACTCACTTATACACATTAGTCTATGGGAAGATGGCAACTTTGAGCATGTTTCTTTCACATTTAAAACTTTCACAGAGGAAATACAACAATACCAAACCAAAGTACAAGCTAGAATCACCAAATAACCAAATTTTGAACATATGATGACCAGAAAATGTTTAGTTACGAATCACCAAACTCGCCCGACGTTATCATTTATTTAATGAGATGTGACCGAGAATCCTCCAATCAAGTGACAAGAATCTATTTCGGTGTTATATAATGGTGTTTATATAACACCTAAATAGATCCTTGTCATTTGATTGGATGATTCTCGGTCACATGTCATTAAATAAATGATATATTGCATGCTTACGTCTCATAATGTGCATTTTTGTTCCATTTGGCGTGCATTTTTGTTCCATACGTTTCGTTCCATTGCATGCCTCGTGCGTCATCACAAAACGCGGGTTACCTGATGCACGCACCTATACGGAACTTTGCCGCGACTATGATGCTATTATGATCAGCGTTGATTGCGGTGCAGCAGCGAGTCCTCGGAACTTGCGATCTTTGTGACGTGTGAGTGAACAATGGAAGCACGATCTTGTTTCTGCCGGCAAACTTATGTTTTCAGCAGGATCTACGTGGAATTCCCGGCCAAGGAGGTTTCTTCGGACCAAGTTTATAGTAGAAGGTAAATTAAAGTCAACATTTTATTTAGGTGTAACGGAATTTCCATAGCTCTCCCCCTGGCCCCCTTACTACAACTGCTGAGCGGTCTGAAGAGAGGTGTTTACAACATTCTTCGCACTTCTAGATGTCTGCAGAGATACACAACAGCGGAAGCGGCAACCTTTCATCTTTTG
>JAMKCH010031441.1:0-21140 GCA_023653785.1 Ophioderma brevispina | reverse complement strand
CTACATATGAACAATTTGACCAAAAACACCCATTAAGTCACATCAAATACATTTACAGCTCCCACAACCCCCTGCCGCTGACGCGGCGCATGACCGCTTCGCAGCCACTGTATTTTTCAAAATCCCCATATGGGGTTCTGGAAAACGAAGTTGGTAAATGGGGGCCCGTAACTCCAAGTTTTCCCCCGGGCCCGCAATTTCTCTCGGCGGCCCTGCGTGGAGCGTGCCATATTTTACACAAAAAGGCACACAAGTACTTGTATATCTTTATATCATTGTAGATACATACACACGTTAACATTGTAATTCAGTTTCAGAAATTTCTTTTATTTTTAATTAACTTTAGTCCATAATTTGTTTCAGATGACATGTATTCAATCTTTCCAAAATTTTATCCAATATGAAAGAAAATTGCATTAAAAAGGTATAAGTTTATATATCTTCCTCAAAGAAATAAAAACTACTATTTTCTTTGCTTTTGGCTTGATCATGTTTTACAATGCACATGATGTGGGTGAAAATCATGGGTTTTATTAACTTTCCCTCCAGCAGTTAATTATCATATATTAAACTAGGTGGTCACCGGGTTTTCGCGATCACCTGGCATGAATGATTCTCAGGTTTCTAGGTGCCTTTGACCTGGAATGACCCCCGATGACCTTGTCGTGAAATTTAACATTTTTTGCATCATCAATCGCCCCCGCCCTCCAAGTTTCGTCTGGATACACCAAAGTTTACCCCATTTGACCTCCTTTGACCTTGAATGACCCCTGATGACCTTGTTGTGATCGTAAAGATTGTTGGCATCAACAATCCATACACCAACATTTACTCCATTTGACCTCATTTGACCTTGAATGACCCATAATGACATTGTCGTGACCTTTAAAATTTTCGGCATCAAAAATTGACCCCACCTTCCAAGTTTCATATCCATACACCAACGTCTACCTCATTTGACCTTGAATGACCCCTAATGATCTTGCCGTGACCTTTAAAATTTTCGGCATCAAAAATTGACCCCACCTTCCAAGTTTCATATCCATACACCAACGTCTACCTCATTTGACCTTGAATGACCCCTAATGATCTTGCCGTGACCTTTAAAATTGTCGGCATGAACAATCGACCCCGCCCACCAAGTTTCGTCTGAATACACCAAAGTTTACCCCATTTGACCTCTTTTTGACCTTGAATGACCCAGATGACCTTTCCATGACATTTTTGGCATCAACAATCAATCCCACCCTCCAAGTTTCATGTCCATACACCAACGTTTACCCCATTTGACCTCCTTTGATCTTGAATGACCCCTAATGCCCTTTGATCCAATAACCAATACAACCTTGGTACTTCGGAGGTTCAAGGGGCACCCACCAACCAAAGTTTCAGAAACGTGCGACCCTCGGCTCCGGAGGAAACCAACGTTTGACTCATGGACCTGAATGGACCCATAATGACTTCTGTCGTGGACCTTCAAGATTTTGGCATCCAAAATCGACCCCACCTCCAAGTTCCATGTCCATACACAAAACGTGACCCCATTTGACCGCCTTTGACCATAATGCCCCCTGAGACCCTTGATCCACTAACAATACAAACCCGGTCTGCGAAGGTCAAGTTTAACGTTAACCGTGCGACCCTCGGCCCCGGAGAAACGAGAAAATAGAAGCGGGTCCATTTCACCTCTTTTGACCTTCAATGAAACCATCATGGATGACCATTGATCCACAAACCCAATACCAAAAAATCGGTCTCGTTAGGTCAAGGGGCAACCCACCCACCAAGTTCAGGAATGTCGACCCGGTCTCCGGAGAAATAGACGCGTGGTCAGACAGACAGACCAGACACATGAACCCTAATGACTTGTCGTGACCTTCAAAATTTCGGCATCAAAAAATCGACCCACCGTCAAGTTTCATGTCCGTGATTGAAGATTAGGGTCTCATCGAGATGTCGAATGGGTCTCATGGTATTTGCAAGTTATTTCATAAGTTCTTTTGATAGGTTATGAAAACATAAATACATCTTCATTCTCATAATATAGGCTCTGGTTGTTTCCAAAGGTTTTGTATCCTAAGGGTGTTCATATGTCCGAAATTAGAATGAGGGAACTTGATCCGAAGGGGTGTTTAGTCCGAAAATTGGGACAAACGACCCTCGGAAATCAAAATCTTTACGTTCCTTTTTTGGGGACAAATGACCTTCGGATGAAAAAATTCTTCGGAACATAAACTCCTTAGGAACAAAACCTTTTTAAATCGAACGTGTTTTCGGGAAAATGCCCTCTTCGGAGTAAAAATCTTTCGGAGAAAAGGACCATTACTTATTTTCGGAATTCAATGCCCTTCGGACAAAAGACCACTTCGGACAAATTGCCCTTAGAGACAGAAGAGGAGAAAGGGAAAAAAGACCATTCGGTGAAAAGGGATACCCTTCGGATTAAAAATCCTTGGAACATAGATTACCTTAGGATCAACAATGCTCCTTCGACCAAAACCGTTCGCATCAAAACCCGTCGAATATAGTCCTGCACCAAAATTGGCAGCCTCAATGGAAATAAACTGTGGTGGCAAGCATACTGAATCATCCCGTTTTTTTTTTTAAAAAGGTCTTGGCCCCGCCATTTCAATTTGGCTGGCGACATTCTGATATTATGATATCCAGATCACACAAGGTCGTTCATGTCAATTGTAGTTACAAGTACATTCTAGGAATGCTGTCCTTGGTAGATGATCTATAATTGTAACTCATAGTGTCGATTGGTTTGAGAAAATTGTTTTATAAAACGGTTGGTCAGAATTATAAAGTTGCCTACTCACCCCCCAAATTCATATGGTTGAGAAAATGTGGTGTTGGAAGTGAAAATTGCAAAGCTTTCCGCCGCTTTTGCCTGCACCATCCCCGCCTGCCGCTCTAATTATTAAACTCTCACTGAAAACGTTATGTGTTGTTATTTCAAACAAAACGAAAAACATCATTTTACTATTTACTTTTTAAAAACGGTTTATGTATCCATTAATCAAAAAGTGAAACAATTTCTCTTTGTTTCTATTCTTAAATTTTCATAGAGAAAATTGTGCTTTAGAAAGTGAACATTGAAAGGGTCGCGCTCCGCGCGGCAGGGGAACACCCCCTCCCACAAACAACCCCTAGGCGTTCTTCATTTACACTCTACATATGAACAATTTGACCAAAAAAAACCCATTAAGTTCCACATCAAATAATTATCTCCACAACCCCCTGCCGCTGACGCGGTCGCATGACGGCTTCGAGCCACGGTATTTTTCAAAATCCCAATATGGGGTTCTGGAAAACGGAAGTTGGTAAATGGGGGCCCGTAACTCCAAGGTTTCACCCGGTGCCCGCAATTTCTCTCGGCGGGCACTGCGTGGAGCGTGCCAGATTTACACAAAAAAGGCAAACAAGTACTGTATCCTTAATCATGTAGATTACATAAACACGTGAACATTGTTGCACATTTTTAGCAATTTTAAAAAAAATTCTTTTATTTTAAAAAACTTAGTCCATTAATTTGTTCAGATGACATGTATTCAATCTTTCCAAATTGATCCAAATATGACAAGGAAAAATATTGCATTACAAAGTATAAGTTATATATTTCTCAAATTTGAAATCAAAACTACTCATTTTCTTTGCTTTTGGCTTGAATATGTTTTTACATGCACATGATGTGGGTTGGGTTGAAAATCATGGGTTTTATTTACTTCCCTCAAGCATAATTATCATAATATTAATAGGTGGTCACCGGGTTTCGCGACTCACCTGGCATGAATGGATTCTCAGTTTAGTGCCTTGACCTGAAGAAAACCGATGACAGGTGTCGTGAAATTTAAAATTTTTGCATCATCAATCGCCCCCGCCCCTCCACCGCCTCAAGTTGCGTCTGGAGACACCAAGTGTACCCCATTTGACCTCCGTTGACCTTGAATGACCCTGATGACAGTGTTGTGATCTAAAGATTGTTGGCCAATGTGCAACAATCAGACACAACAGTTATTCCATTTGACCTCATTTGACCTTGAATGACCCATAATGACATTGTCGTGACCTTTAAAATTTTCGGCCATCAAAAATTGACCCACCTTCCAAGTTTCATATCCATACACCAACCGTCTACCTCCTTTGACCTGAGACAAGACCCCTAATGATCTGCGTGACCTTTAAAATTTTCGGCATCAAAATTGACCCCACATTCCAAGTTTAGATCCATACACCAACGTCTACCTCATTTGACCTTGAATGACCCTATGATTTTTGACCTCTAAAAATTAGTCGCTATGGAACAATCGACCCCAGCCCACAAGTTTCGTCTGAATACACCAAGTTTACCCATTTTGACCTCTTTTGACCTTGAATGACCCAGATGACCTTCCATGACATTTTGGACATAAACATCAACAAATACAATCCCACCTACAAGTTTCTTGTCCATACATCAACGTTACCCCATTTGACCTCCTTTGATCTTGAATGACCCCTAATGAATTGGATCCAATAACCAATACAACCTCGCGTCTTCGGACGGTCAAGGGGCCCACCCACCAAGTTTCAGGAACGTGCGACCCCGGTCTCCAGAGAAACCAACGTTTGACTCATTTGACCTTGAATGACCCCTAATGCACGTTGTCGTTGACTTCAAGATTTTGGGCTCCAAAGACCCCACCCTCCCAAGTTTCATGTCCATACATCACCGTTTACCCCTTTGACTCCTTTGACTATAATGACCCCTGAGGACCTTGATAAATACGTAACAAATAAAAAACAGGTAGTAGGAAAGGTCAAGTTTTAAACAGTTTCAAAGATTGTTTATTGGGCGACCCTAGGCCTCCGAGAGAAAATAGACGCTGGTCCATTTCACCTCTTTTGACCTTCATGAACCATGATGACCTTTGTCCACAAACAAATACAAACTCGGTCTTAGTTCGGTCAAGGGGCACCCACCCACAAGTTTCAGGAATGTGCGGCCTAGGTCTTCCGAGAAAATAGACGCGGTCAGACAGAAGACAGACACAATGCACCCTCATGACTTTGTCGTGACATTCAAATTTTCGGCATCAAAAAACGACCCAACCGTCAAGTTTCATGGTACTGTGAAAGAGTAGTCTTCTTCATCGAAATGTCGAATGGTCTCATGGTATTTGCAAGTATTTCATCAGGTTATTTTGATTTAGGGGTTTTATGAAAAACATAAATACTTCATCTCATAATATAGTCTCTGGTTGTTCCGAAAGGTTTTTATCCTAAGGGTCGTTAGTCCGAAAATAGACTGAGGGAAAAATTGGTCCGAAGGGGGTGTTAGTCCGAACATTCGGACAAACGGACCCCTTCGGAACAATATCTTTAGTGCGTTTTCGGACAAAATGACCCTGCGATAAAAAATTCTTCGAAACATAACTCCTTCGGAACAAAAACCCTTTTTAAAATGCCGTTTGTTCTCGGACAACTGCCCCTTCGGAGTAAAATCGTTCGGAGAAAAACAGAAAAGACACATACTGATTTTCGATATCCAATGCCCCTTCGGACAAAATACCACTTCGGACAAATCCCCCCCCACTTACGGCCCACCGCGACACCCACGACCCACCCCCACACCCCCCCCCATCGGAGGAACCCCACGACCCTTCCCTGGATTAAAAGCCCTCGCCGGCCCCCAACCCTCACCCTTACCTGCGGATCAAATGCTCCTTCGGACCAAAAACCGTTGGATCCAAAAACCTCTCGGAATAAGATCCTGCACCCAAAAATTGGCAGCCCTCAATGAATAAAACTGTTCGGTGGCAGCCATACTGGAATTCATACGTTTTTTTTTATTAAAAGGTCTTCTGGCCCGCCATTCAATTTGGGCTGGACGACCCCTTCTGATAATCAGACTACAGACACGCATACACAAGTAAGTAATAGTGGGCCAGTGTGGACAGCAGATCTAGATATCTGATGATCATGCCAGATAGTCTTAATAAGTTTTTTATGGCTGCTGTTTCATAGACTATTCTAGTCATGACGACCGTGTGTGTAGTGAAAGTGCCATTTACGCCAAGATACACAGCGCTTCTGCTCTAACTTTACCATGTTTACAGCTGCAAAGTGGCTCAAATATTCATTTAATTTTGGCAATAAACAGTATATTGTAGGCATGCTTGAGAGTCTCTGCATCAAGTGATAACCATTTTTCCAGATTAAAATTTCCACATTATTGAAATTTTCAGGTGAAACTTACCCTGTTGGTGTCTACAATTTATTTTTTACATTGGGCTGCCAAATTCGGAGCTCTGTGGACATGTGACATGCACTTTTTTGGAACAAATTGTAGCATCGGTTACAAAGACAATTATCTACAGACTCTAGAGATGCTAGGTATGTCAAAAGAAAATTATTTTTTCTTTTTATTTAGGAAATATACATATCAACAGTCCAAACCTTCAAAGGCATTGGAACTCCACAAACAGTTGTAAACTTTGGCACCAAAGATTATGTCCAAATTTTAAAAGATTGAGTGCCATAAGTTACAATATTTGGACTTAGATCTAGAGTTGCTACAAAAATGAGCTTCAAAGTATACTTGCAATGAGCACGCATGCAATACATCATAAAATTAATTAAAAGCCTGAAGCGGAGGCTGAACCTGAGGCCAATGATGAAGCTAAAGACCCCCAAAAAAGTAACGCATCATGTCTAAATACCCCCATAAGTTACAACCATTGGTCTATGCACGAAAACATAAAATTTATCAATAGTCTGTTTTTTTCTGCACATTTTGACACCCTTTCTGTCCATTGTGATCAATTCGCCAACACAACTGTCCATTTTCCGAAATTGTCGCATTTTCAAAGTTGCTCTGAAGACATTATTACAAGTTACAATACACAACCATGCGTAAATGAAAACACTCATGCGTAAGGAATGCGGTCTTTCATGAATGGAACTCATATGGCTATACCTTTTATTGCAACTTTTAAAAAGGGAGAGATTTTCTTATAATGGGTATTTGTTGGCAATTTGATCGCATGGACAGAAGTGTATAAAAATTTACGGAGACAACGACTATTATTACAATTTTCAAGTTTTTCGTGCAGAGACCAATGGTGTGTAACCTATGTGGGTATTTATACATGCTGCGTTACTTTTTGGGGGTCTTTTAGTTCCAGTAACTGAAAACAGAGGGTCGCCATTATCTTTAAACACTGTCCATATCATTGAACGGCCCCTCTGGTTCCAGGTAGTAATTATTGCGTGGGAATGCACAGATAATAACGCAGAATTTCCATACCGAGTTGAAAAACCAAACAAGTTACCAAAAAAATTCCATGTTGGATGAATCTCCCATCCTTCTCTTCCATATGCTGAAGTTTCAGGCTGACACATACCAACAATTAACGATTTGCGACTGTTTTGGGAACAAGGCAGAATCACATTTTCCGTCTAACTCCAAACCAGAAGCTTGGTGGGGTTAAGGTCAAACACCTGGGTCCTACCCGGGTCATACACGCCAAACTTACGAGTATGTATGAGTATTATTTGAGTGTTTTGAACGCAATTTCGACATGTTCGCGGCGGTGTCGGGCCCGGACATTGTGAACGTGTGGTAGTATCACGGGCCAGTCGTTTTAAATGAAGAAAATTAGTATTTTTTTTCGAGCCTATTTTGCCTAGGTATTTGGACCAGAAGAGTCGTAACGTGAATATCTTCTCTGAATGGATGATAGGTAGGAGATAGAATTTTTTTCAAGAGGCTTTTTGGCGGGCTCCCACTTTAAATAAACAGTTTTTGTTTGCATCATGTCATATCCTTTGCCAGGTAGCTAGATCTCTCCCACGGGCGTATTGAAATTCGAAAAGGAATTGAAATTTCTACTTAGATGAGATGAACTTAACTTTATCAAAAGCAAAAAAACAGGGTGGGCCTTATTTTTAGTAAAGGAACAGTACAAACTCTGAATGCATCCTAATTTATCAATTACTGTGCCAATGTAGTGTAAAAACAAACATTAGCCTACCACACACTACCTGCCGTGAATTGGGCACTTTAAGATTAAATGCTGTGTATTTGCTTTCTTGCATTCTTGACTATCATAAGTGAAAGGTACTTTAATATTGGGATTAGTTTCCTTTTTGTCCTATCCTTCTTGTAACAACCAGTGCAAATATGTATTGGAGTATTGCAGTGTGTGGAAGAAATTGCATTGTGTGAAGAACACTGTACCTCCTCTTCCTTCCCCCAATGAACTTGACCATTTGAAATGCCTAGTGCCTACGGAGTAGGATTCAAATTTGTCCCCTCAGAAAGTTCCTCGCACCTTCTGCTCCTTCCCCATACCACACCCCACCCCATTTTAAAGGTCTGGTTATGCCACTGTTATTTTTATCCTCTCCGATCAGAAATCAGGCACTATAATTTTGTTATTTTATTATCAATGATAGCTGCAATTCACAAATACATTGCGCGATATGGCGATGCCCATTTTATTTTTGTAAACGACTGGTAAAAGATACACGTTCAATAATGATACGAACGCCATACACGTTCAGTCACTCCAACAAGATCCAATGAGCGCGTTTATTTTCGAGTTCAATTATGCCCGTGGGATAGATCTAGCTAACTGACAAGTCGTCGATACGCATGCGTCAAAATTGGATGTCAACAACTGAGTGAAAACTTCTCTCGAGAAATTCTGAAGGCCCTTATATTTACATAAATGTTATCGCCCTGGAAGGACATATCAAAAAATGAATGGTACAGGTTGATGGACGAGTATCTAGAGCACACAACTGGAGTGTTATTTGGACAATATAGTTTTTTGGTAATGTACAGCAGTATGAAAAGGCGTGCACTTCGCAAATTTCGACTGTTCTGGTTATATGTACATTTCCCGTTTACCGGAGGTACCAAAACCAGAGGTCAGTAGATGATAACGAGTAGTGTTAAAAAGATAATCAGTGATAATGTTGACCTCTGGTTTTGGTTACCACTGAAGCCCAATGCGTTGATGAAGCCTGAAGTTAGCTATAGCCTTAGTTCTGCTAAGCATAACTTCACATTATGTCTTTAACATGTTGTCATTAAAGGATGTGAAGTTATGCAAAACCACATGGAATACTTTTCCCCTGTTACCAGCATGAGCAGGCCATTTCAAAGTCTGAGCCAACTTTGCAGACTGTAGACGAACAAAATATCAAAAGCAATTAAGAATCGAGTTGATAATGATATGTGTTCCTTAGATAATAAATTACCTTTTGAAATAGTTAATCCTCAAAATTTGTCTAAAAACAGTAGAAATCCATCATTTTCTGGAAAAACAACCTTTCTAATGCAGATGTGATTGCAGTCGCAATTTTCTTCAAAATTGTTAATTTCTAATTCTTTTAAGTTTTTTTCACATATGTCATCACATTATATGGGATCTCAAGTTGTGTTTGTTAGTGAAAACAGGGATATGTCGTACATTTAAAGGGATTTGAGATTGACGAAGTTGAGGTACGGTACAGGGGAAAGGTTATATTCCAGTGTTTTTGCATAACTTCACATCCGTTATGACAAACATGTTAAAGACACATGTGAAGTTATGCTTAGCAGAACTAGCTATTAGTTCTGCTGAGCATAACCTTTTTGTCTTTCATTCATCTTTTAACATTTGGACATTATCGTATATCAGCTAACGTAAAGGTTATGCCGCTGTACATGGACTTGGTATCAACAATAAGCAAATGCCAAATTTAATTTTAAAGTCATCTGACATCATCAAGATTTTTCAAACTTACCTCAAACAGGACTCTGTAGCATCTTACAATACTACAGAACAAGAATCCACACATTGTTTTCATCCAAACGGCGAAAAAAAGTACTAATTGGATGAATTTTCAACGCAGAATCATTTACTCCCTAAAACTGTCATGAGTGAGTGGTTGCCAGTTTCGGATTTTGGCGGGTCAAAGGTCGACACGTTCGTTTGTTGGTCAACAAAACAACGTGTGGATTCTTGTTCTGTAGTATTGTAAGATCCTGTAACCTTTGTGTTAGCTGATATACGATAATGTCCAAATGTTAAAAGATGAATGAAAGACAAAAAGGTTATGCTTCCAGCAGAACTAAACTATCTACGCCTAGGCTCAAACTCGCCAACCTCAAAGTGGCCGAAATGTTCAGAAAGGTCGTTCGGTACCAGCACCCGGGTTGTATACCCATAGGGCTACAACTTGGTTGCGGATATATGGTAGGCCCAGCGACAAATCTTATGTACATTTCCAGAAGCAAATGCATGTAGACGTTTTGGTCACACATATATATGCCCCATTGAGCAATATCATAGGGATTAAGTTAACCTAAGACGGCCCTTTGGGATTTCTATCAAGCGATCACTGACGGTTTGACGGGAAAAGCGGCAAATTTTATTTCGTCGGCTTCTATCCAGGATTCTATCGCAGCAGCGGCATATTTTACATTCTCTGGGTAATAAATCTGGACAAAACGCTCTACATGTGGCCCAACTGCCCGGTATAGAGTCAGTCATATGGCTATCTCGGCCTGCGACAGGCCGCCGATCCCCATGTGGCAATGTTTCACGTTCGGACTCAACACATGCTCATTTTGGAGCTTTAGGTGATTGCGCATATTGCAGACTACAAGAATGGACAGCATATGAATCGGTAACCAACAAACTCACTGTTCTAAGTCCAAGGTTACACACAGTTTAGCGGCTAGCTAGAAAGTGTAATCATTATGTACCACGAGACGCAGTTAATTTTATCAGTAAAAGATTTTCCAGTTATTGATGTTTACGTTAAGATTTAAAAGAATTTAGAAGATGTGTCACTCTAATTGTTCAAATTTCTGTTTTGAAAAAAAAATTGATTTCCAATGGCGGCGCCTGCATCGCAACTTCGTTGTGCCACCGTGCCCTGGATGCTAATTTAACTCTGGCACAGCAACAAAATACGATTGCATAGGCTCAACTGTCACATGCAAATTTTGACAGCGGGTTCCCGGATGGTAAACGAAAGATTAGTCAACCACATTATCAACGTGAGACTGCAGCGTGGGCCAGTACCTTAGTAAGTATTTCATTGCAGTTTTCGGCGTGTACCCTAACAATTCGACATAGTTACTATTCAATAGATTTGCTACTTTGGGGGGGCTTTACTACTGTCGCTGGAGACGTTTATGAAACTGTAATTACTTTCTAAAAGGAAGTTTTGAAGAGCACTAAGTTGGTCCTTGTTCCCGTTTCAGTAATATCGGTTTCGTAAAGGGTATACGTGTTTCGACCACTACATGACAAGGTATGTTTTTCAACTAGTACAGGAACCTTTACGTCGTTTTTTTGACATGGTGGTCGGCCAACGACGTAAAGGCCCCAATAAGGCATGGGAAAGCCGTAGCAATCAAGCACTGATAACTCATGGACTTGCCCGACGCAGTGCTGCGTCGGAATTCAATTACAATACCTACAGAAAAAAATAACCCTAATCATGGCCGCAGTATTTATCATGCCCTAACTTCCGTACTTGTACGTGTTATTCTCTCCTCAATCTTTTGTCCGTCCATGAAAATAAATAGTAAGTCTGTATTTTTGGAATATTCTTGTCGGATTGCGTGCTACACGATGTGACTTATGTAATGTCGTTCTACTAGAAATGAGGGTGATTCGTAAAATGTGAAAAAAATTTTGCAAAATATTGATAATTTAATGACTCGTCTGACAGTGACATGGCCCGAAGTTTCAGTATGACTCCGTTGTACTAGTTCCAAACTGACCACGATTCTTCTGCAAGTGTGGTAGTTTGTTAACTATTCTAAGCTATGACTTTGACCATGCAACATCAATGACATGCAATTTACAAAATAAAATTGCAATGACTTTTGCAAAAGAAAAACCCAATTCTGATGAATCACAGGCATGGTTTGGCATTCCATAGTGGAAATGCACGAAAAATTGGAAAACCGATATACGACGGAATTAAAAACTGAAATTGCGAAAACTGAAAGATATGACGGAAACATCACAAAGCATTTTACGACAAATCTTGCTGTCTTATCCTTACGTAACCACCTTCGTCCCTCGCTCTGTGCATGTCAAAAAACACGCACCCGATCTCATGAATCTTTTGTAGTTTAATCTGGGTTTAATAACAGGAAATGAATACGGTAAAGAGGAGCAAATTTGTTTCTTCTATAATGAAACTAATTATTTTTATATTTCGCTATATATTTCGTTTTACAAAATTCAGAAAAAGACGATATGGTTTTATTAAAAATTTAAAAAAAAAAAAAAAAAAAAAAAAAAAAAAAATCAAATAGTGATTTTAAAACTCTTAACAAAGTATCGGAATAACTAATTTTGATTCAAGTTAGAGAATTTCCTAAATCAAAATCGCATTACGTAGCACTTATGGATATTGCGTTTATTAACTTACCTCCCTCTGCCACATGATGGATCTAACATGAGTGACATTTTGATGGGCAATAGGTGTTGGATTATGATAACAATTTTTGAAATAAGCAGGGACTGGGAGAAAATTTACCCCTGCTAAAAGGCAAAATGTCCCTGCTTCTGAAATAAAACTGTCCATTTGTATAGACCAGGAGCCATATGCATAAAATGTTTTTTAAAACATTTTATGCAAATGGCTCCAAAACACCAAAAACACCCAAAAAATGCTCCTGGATCTGAAATCCTTATTTCAAGCCCTGATTGGATGCCCATTTTTCTGCGAAAGAGAGAGGGGAAACATGAACATTCTTATTAGGAACAGGGGAAATCTGAACTTCTAAATGGATTTTTTATATAAAAATGGGGAGTGTAAAAACGGAAGCGGCGAAGGGAAAACGCGAAAAGTTTTTGTCAAAAATGTTGAATTCCGCCATTCCCTCTAAACCAAAATAATGACTCTAGGCTAATCAAAAAAAAAGGTTCGCCTCAGCTTTCCACTCGCATAGATGTAAAAATTTACATTTTACCGCGTTCTTAATTGAGGTTTTATTTACTGATCAACTTAGAAGAAAAAGAAAATTGGGTCGAAAAAAGTGGTCTAAAATGCAATAAGAAAGAATTCCCGCATAAGCGCATAGCTTTTTAGGGTTTTGAGCTAAATGCCCGGCTAAATGAAGCCGAGACTTTTTTTACAAGCGACACACACCGACATACACAGAAAGAAATCTTCCTTTGTTTAACATATTATCTTTGAGACTTTGGTACTGCGAGAAGAGCTGATTTGCTTTATTTCTACCGGGACCAAACGAAACGGGGGGTCATAACTTTTTTAAGATATTAAAAGGGGGTTATAACTTTTTTTCAAGAAATTAAAGGGGGTCATAACTTTTTTCAAACCAAAATTTTTATTTGATAATAATTGCCTCCCTAAATATCAAATGTTGAAAACTTAAAAGATTTTTTACCGAAACAAATTGTACAAGTTATTATTTTACTATTCGAATCCCGTGCAAAATTATGTATGCATAAAACGATTCAGGACAACGTTTCTAACTTTTGTACTTCAATATCAAAAGAAAACAAATAGTGAGGAAAGAACATGTTCCCATCCGTAAAAATTGTTAGAAGACGATTTTTTACTTTTTATAAAAATAATGTGTTTGTATTTTCGGGACAACTATGTGTTAGTATTACTAACACATAGTTGTCCCAGAAATACAAGCGCATGTAACACATGTATCACAATATTTATTTGTCTCTGTATAATAAGAACCCAAAACTTAAATGGCACCGAGGTTCATTTTGTAAAACATATTATGACTTATTCGCAGCCTACAGAAACGGATTTATTCAAAGTTCTTTTGGCTACATATCATCAGTAGAGTTGAACAAAATGGTTCAACCATTTGCACACAACTACATTATCCGTTGCAAATTTTAGAGTGTTATAGTACAATTGAAGCTTTTCTCTTGGAAATTCTCAACTCTTCTATGATCCTTCTGAGGGCAAGTATCTGAGGTAGTGTTGATCTGCCTTTGCGAAAACCATTCTGGTTACGTCTGAGAATAGGATCTATGTGGCTGTTGAGCAGCATTGACTTGTAAGCTCTTGTAGATCTTAGAGGCCAGTGGTGACAGTGTGATTCCTCTGTAGTTTTGGGGTTGTTGGATGTCGCTTTCTTTGGTAGAGGAATGATAAACCATGTTGAAAAGGCAGCTGGGATGCAATATAGGGACAGTGCATGGGGCATGTTGTTGTGTCTGTGTTGTACAACTTGTAAACTTCATAGCAAGGTTTTTAGCAAATGGGCAAATTTACAGAATCCTGACAATTCCATCTGTCTAGCTTGAGTAGAAATAGGAAGCGGGTGGTTTCACATATTACGAATATGAATGAGCTGACTGCATGTATATACAAAGTGAGGCAGCATTTAATCCATATTTTCTATTAGATCAGAAAAGCACCCATGCATGAGGGCTGGTCTTGAGTAGTGCACTGGGCAGCAGGAGTTCAATGGTGTGGAGTCTGGGGGAAATCTATATACAAGCTTAGAAAAATAACTAAAAATTTAAAATAAAAAAACAGAATGTGAAAAGTACTAATGTTGGTTTTATGTTCTTTGTTTTTGATGACACACACAAATTTAACCATAAAAGAAAAGATAAAAGTACAGTAAACACACACTGATATGAAGAAGTGAATGATGCTTATTATACATTGTCAAACAGTGGGTGTGTATTTTGCCAAAATTTTGTGAAGTTAGGCTGCCAAAAATCCTTCATTAATCCTTCAACAATTTTATACTCGGTATTCCTCTTAATTTTGTTAAACTTCAAAAAGGCAACAAAATTGGGGTTCTTGTTTTTGGAATTTACACCCATATGGATATAAAACTTAAAGCAAAGAAAAAGAAAAGAAATTCAGCTATCATGTTCTGACGAATGTGTGATGCCAAACAAAAACAAGGCCTCCGACACCCATTTACGGACGGGGGGGGGGGGTCCATGGGACCCGCCCAGGCCCGTACGCAGGGAGGGGGGTGCGGTCGCACGCCCCCCAAAAAAATCCACAAAAGTGGAAAAGGTCCACTTTTGCTGAATTATTTGATAAAAAGGCCCAAAATTGAGAGAAATTTGGACAAGAAAGTCCACTTTGTGATGATGAAACGTTCAAAAAGTCCAAAAAAGGACCATTTTAGGGGGTTGGATCCACTTTTATCAAAAAAGGTTCACTTTTTCTAAAAAGGTCCACTTTTACGAGGTCCCGCACCTCCCCAAAATAAATCCTGCGTACGGCCCTCGACGGGGCAGGGGGGCGCAAGCCCCCCAAACGGAACCCTTGCCCCCCCCCCCCAAAAAAAAAAAAAAAAAAAAAAAAAAAAAAAAAAAAAAAAAAAAAAAAAAAAAAAAAAAAAAAAAAAAAAAAAAAAAAAAAAAAAAAAAAAAAAAAAAAAAAAAAAAAAAAAAAAAAAAAACGCCACTGCTCGACCCGCCCCCACATCAATAACCATGTTATTGGTACTACATGCAGGGTCATAAGCCAGTAACAATTAAGCAATATAATTGGAATTCCACAAAGTAACCTATATAGAAATATAGAACAAAGAGAACACATATTAGCACTGCATGCCTCGTTTGCATATTTCGCGGAATGAACAAAAAAGTTGTTGATATGAGTTTAAAAGGTCCGGTCTATATATTGAATTTTTGGATTTTTTATTTTTGATTTTTTTTTATCACGAAAATATGCGTATTCAAAAGAACTTCCAAAGGTATAGACAAAATAACACAAGGAATACGAGTCGGAAAATATATCGTCAGTCGTAAAACTGGCAAAATTTAATATTTTTCACATTCACAAAAAGGTGGAGGAAAGTTTTGGGCAATTTCTTGCAAAAATAACAATGAGATTATGAATCAATTCAACCAATTTTATGGAGAAACTGGTTGGTGTATTGCTCTAGGAACAAGTTTAAAATAAAAGGACCGCAATTGAGTTTCAATGGTACATTTGAAATTAGCATTATGTAAACAGCTCCACTCCAATTCCTCCAGGACATCCAACCAATCGGCCCGTTTGTTATCAACTTCGACAACAATCATTATGCTGAAAATAACAAAATATCAAGCTACCATGAACCATTTTGGGATGAGGATGAGATTCAGTAATAGTAACACTTTATTTCCCCCCGGGGGGCAAAATATTAATAGAATAGGCCTCCTCACATCACAATTTGATAAAAATCAAGCTTTCAAAAACCCTTGTTTCTTGACAATAAACTATATACAATATTCAGTTCCACAGGACCCATATGTATATTCCCAAAATCAGTCAGCAAGCCCCCAAGTTTGAAGATCTGGGTGGCACACCACTACCCAACATATGCTTAAGTATACCCTCCACGGTGTTACAGTGACACACGCCTTAGGTGTGAATCTGGCATTGGTAATGTTACTTCTTAAATACTTAAAAAATTGGATAAACATCAAGCTCCAAAACCCTTGTTTCTGACAAGAAACTACCCCAATTCAGTTCCACCAGACCATATTTTATATCCCAAAATTCAAGGTCCGAAGCCTCCAAGTTTAAAAATCTGGGTGGCACAACACCGCCTATCCAAAATATGCTTGAGTACCCTCCCCTGGGGGTTACCCTACTGTGCATACATCTTGAGGAAATCCTTTTCTGGAGGGGATTATGATTGGCTTTGTTTATAATCGGATTTGGATTGTGATATTCTTAAAGCTGACCCCGAGGGTATTGAATTTTGGTTGGGTACCCATGCTCGTTCAAAAAAAGAGGGACTAGCTGCAAATGCGGGATACTGTTTGGAGTATCAAATTCACAATAATCAAGTTCTAGTCCCTCTAGGGATCAATTTCAGTTTGTATTGTGACTGGTCATTGATACAAATAGGCAAAATTAACATCAAATAATCAGCAAAATTACCCTTGAGCTCTATAATAATTTATGCATTATCACTGTATTATTATTTTAAGTATATATTTATCATGTTTGGAGAAAAGGTCCCGCAAGGGTTATAATTTCATTTAAATGCAAATTGGGCTCGTTAGAGGTGTTTTTCACTGAAAAGTGGTCCGTTACCCCTCAAAATACGGGGCCAAAATAAACCTAAAAGGTGACCCCGCAGGCTACCTGTCAATTAGCACCCACTACTAGATCTGGTCAAAAATTTGACCCCAAATTGTGTTTAAAAAATAACCCTTTAGGGTTGAAATGACTATATTGGGGTCATATATCCTTTTGAAAATAACCCTTTATTTTGGAGTAAAATGACAATATTTAATAGTCATTTGTAAGTCGGGATGCAAACAAACATCATTTGATAAAGAAATAACCCCAAACGTAGTTGATTTCAACAACCTCCTTTGGTCAAAGCTGCCTATATTTAGGGCATTTGAAATGGACCCATTATTGGTCCATTTCAATATGATGCTAAAAAACAGAAATGACCCCTGAACGTGGTTGAGTTCAACACGACCTGGGGGTCAAATAAAGTATACAAACGCAAAATTCCTTCCTGCATGACAGATATCATGGTGCGCATCTTTTTTTTTCATTGACAGTGTGTTTAGGTTTTCAATGAGCTATCACATAGGTGCATAATTGCTTGTATTCTCTACATATGAAAATTCTTTCACTACATGAAAGACTAGTCTGCCATTAATCTTTTGTGTGAATCATAATTGGGTCAAGTGCATGTGGGGCCCAATTAAATGGGCAGTTTTGAATCAATTGATCTAATTAAATCTGCATAATTTATTGCTAGTATCATGATACGTATTCGATTGCACATTTCTGTGCCACATGGAACAGGTGGGGGTGTTGGGAGGGGCCAGGTGGGGGTTCTGGGGGAGCCAGGTGGGGGTGTTGGGGAGGGGCCAGGTGGCGTGTTTGGGAGGGGCCCATGTGGGGTGTTGGGAGGGGCCATTTGGGGTGTTTGGTGAGTGGAAGGTGGTTGGTTGGGGAAGGGGAGCTATGGGTGTTTGGGGAGAGTGACAGGTGGGGTTGTTTTTGAGGAGGGGGGGACGTGGGGGTGTCGGGAAGGGCCAGGGTGTTGGGGAGGGGTCAGGTGGGGTGTTTGGGTGAGGGGGGAGGTGTGGGGTGTTGGGAGGGGGCTGGGTGGAGTGTTGGGGAGGGAGCCGGGTGGGGTGTTGGGGAGGGGGAAGGTGGGGTGTTTGGGAATGGGGAACAGGTGATGTTGGGGAGGGAGCCGGGTGTGTTGGGGAGGGGGCCGTGGGGTGTTGGGGAGGAGTCCACGAGGGTGTTGGCGAGGAGGCCAGGTGGGGTGTTGGGGAGGATGAACTGGGTGGGGTGTTGAGGAGGGAGAGGGGATGTTGGGGATGGGTGTTATGGGAGAGGGTGTTGGGGAGAGGGGTGTTGGGGAGGGAGGGAGGGGTTTTGGGAATAGGGGGAGGGAGGGTTTGTGGATAGGGGTGGGATTGGGGGGAGGGGAGGGGAGGGATGGGGGGTTGGGGGCGGTTGTTGCCGGATGGGAGAGGTGTTGCAGAATTGGTAGGGGATATCTGCAATCCTCCACTGTATTTAGCACAAGTGTTATACATGTGTTCATAACGCAGCGGCAATCTTTTTGGCATTTCAATTATAATGACTGACAGTTGAACTCCAATAGCATTTTACCATGTGAACGGTTTTTTAAAAATTTAGACGAACCCCTCAACTGATTGCAATAGTAAGATGTCGTTTGCAATCCTAAATGAACACACATCTTAAGAATTTGAAATATTATGGTTAATTTGAAAAAACGAAGAAAAAGTGTGTTTTTTTTTTGCATGCAAATTACGAACAACAACTTTGAAGTAGCCCCGTGTCAACCAATTTTAACTTCCTGGCTACAATACAATCTTTATCATATCACTTTTTTATTTCAATATCATCATATCTTCAAAGACCAAAACAATGATATTGAGGAGATGATCCAGAGGCCAATCATGCCAAATGTGATCATCCCCTAAACCTAAGAAGTTACATACAAAACCCCAACCAATGCACACATTCACATACACACACGATACATGCCCCACAAAACTCTTCAATCAGCTACGAGTATAGATGTTTGGAATTGATTGTTTAAAAAACTTAGTATTTTTGCACATTTTGATATTTTGGTCCAAGAGAATTCCTAATTTTGGTCCAGATTTCTCACGCGCGATCGGAAAACATTTGCCTGTTATTATTATACGATCAATTGTGGGCATTCTTGTATTATTTATTATTTGGGCCCTGTTTTACAAAGTAATTCTTAAAAAGTTTTGGAATTTGGTCAGTATAGTTTTTAATGATCATAACACTCCACTTTCCAGCTTATATTATCAAATACATTCAACAAATTTAATTTTGAGAATAATGGTCCAGAATGACATCTCAATCATGACTATTCCGTAATGCATCCTTACGGCCCATTTTTTGCAACTTAATATTTTTCTAAATAGGTTTTATTTGTAACTACCCCATCTTAAGATACCATAGTTTATGTAAGTAATACTAAAGCCCAATATAAAGAGTATAATAAATGTCCAGGTACAAAGTGTTTGGAGAGTAAACCAACAATTTCTTGAAATATTTTTTGATATTTGAGGATCGATGTGATTTTTTCCATGTAAGATGTTCATCGATGACTAATTCCTAACAATTTTGTCTCAGCACTCTCTCTAATGTCACGTTATCAATTACAACATTAAAAATGTTTTTGTAGTATTGACCCCCGTTTTGTCTTGCCAGTCATTACCTTTTAGTTCTTGTCCTGGAACATTTAGAAGTTACATAAGGAGATTCCCAACAGCATATAATTAGTTTTGGCTCGCATTTACCGATAGTTTTGGTTTGCCCGGCCATTGTTGATCTCTTGTAATTCACTATTGTTACAAAATACATCAATTTTTCGTCGTGGCTATATAAGGATGGGAATACAGTAGAGAAGTATCATCAGCAAATAAGCCCACTTCTAGCAGTGAAACGGCATTTACAATATCATTTATATAAAGAATACAATAACAAAATTTTTTATTTTTTTTATTTTTTTTCCTCATTTTAATATTTTTATAAACTGATCACATGATTGATATCGTACAAATTATATTATTAATCTAAGTAACTTTTAAAACCATTCAGACAATACCTCTGAACATAATATTCCGTTTATACAATATATATCATGGTTAATTGTGTCAAACGCCTTTGACAAATCTAAAAATATTCAAATATTTTTGTATAATTATGCATGATGATGTTATAAGTTATTTTTATCTACTAATTCAATGATTGCCATATAAGTTGAATGAATTTGCACCTAAATCCACATTGTTTTCATTCAATATTTGGTTTTATCGATATATTCCCATACTCTGTTAACACTAATCTTTCAAGAATTTTAAGAAAAACAGGGGAGACAAAACAGGACGATATTGGAAAATACTTCTTTGTCTCATTTCTTGTATATGGGGAACTACTTTGGCTATCTTCAGTTGGTCTGGAACAACTGCCAGTAGAAATGGAACTATTGAATATCTCGTCCCAAGGCGTTGCTATTTATTTGGCAACCTTCTTTACAATATAGTTTCTGTTGTCATCATGACCAGGACTCTTAATTTTGATTAAACTTAGTGATAATCTTTATAACCTCCTCATTAACTATTGTTTTTCAATAAAAAATACCCTTTTTGTACAGTTGCAATTACAGTAGTTCAAAAGGTTGTTCTTAAACCGAACCTATCATAAAACATTTCTTCTACCATTTTCCAATTTTCTGAATTTGTCCAATTCGCAAGTGCTTTTATCAGGTAATCTGCAAGCCCTTTTTGCCGTTCATTTAACACAGGCCTGGGCGGAGTCCAAGATCATAACATCATCGTTAATTTTGTTGGCCTGTTGGCTTTCGCTTTTCATACGTGGTGATTACGTACTGCATAATGAAGCCATATTGTAAGTGCGGGACGTAATAATGTTCAAATACACGCGATTGTTAATGCCTGCGTTAGAGCAAAGTCCCAAAGGATTTTAAAGATTAGTCCAACTGGGTTTTCCAACACATTCCTTTGCTTTAATTCTGCTGCAGACATAAGATGGTGTGGCCTACTTGTGCTACATCTGGATCGGCAACCAGGTGTGGCAGCAAAATTCACAAAAATTTCAAAAAACAGGTTTTTAGC